>CABFWB010006026.1:10422-37646 GCA_902151455.1 Timema bartmani
AAAAAAAAAAAAAAAAAAAGCGTCTATATAAAAAATCATATTGTTGAAATGATTGGTCATTCATAAAAATTTAATATAATATTTTAGGCGTAAGGTCACCCAAATTTAAATATTCTAAAAAAAAAAATCTTTTAAAGCATGTAAGCGACAGGTATGTCAGTAGTGACCGTCAATAATGATATTATTTTGAAACCCCAAGAGTATACAAATATTTTCACTGTGATTTGCGACTTGGAATGTTAGTTAATATGTATACAGACTAGCGGACAGTGTTAACATGCAAACAGCTCAGCAGACAAAGCATGTACACATACTAGCGGACAAAGTGTTAGCATACACACAAACTAGCAGACAAAGTGTAAAATGCACACAAAGGCTAGCGGACAAAGTGTAAACATGCACAAAGGCTAGTGGACAAAGTGTAAACATGCACAAAGGCTAGCGGACAAATTGTTAGCATACACAAAGGCTAGTGGACAAAGTGTAAACATGCACACAAGCTAACGGACAGCTGTAACTTATTTTACGTTTTTTGACATCAAGATGAGGTTAAATAAAGTTTAACTGATATAGACATGGAGCTCCCACTCTGCTCTTTCAGAAAATATAATTTTGTATGTGGGCTGCAAGCTAATTTAAAAAGTTGAGCTTATTTGATTGACGTACAATTACAAGAATGCGCTAAGTGAGAATAAAGCACACCCAGCTACGCTTAAGCCGAGTGTTAGGGGTGTACACTGAGTGCTAATATAGCACACCCAGTTTAGCTGAAGCGTAGTGTTAAGGTTAGGCGCCCATCGGGTTGGTACCGCAGGGACCGCAAAATTTTAGAGGGTGCACCCACTATCCACCCTGACGGCACATTTTAAGGGGGTGGGCCCACTATCCACACTGACGGCATATCTTAAGGGGGTGGGCCCACTCTCCACACTGACGGCACATTTTAAGGGGGTGGGCCCACTATCCACACTGACGGCACATTTTAAGGGGGTGGGCCCACTATCAGCACTGACGNACGGCACGGATGGAGACTCAGTTTGCTCAGCTGCTCTCGAGCCAGAAGGTGAGCTTCTCGTTTGCGTGCTCAAGGAATTACTGTTTGCATTTCTGTTATTGTTGGATTTGTTTCATATTTATAATTGTGCTTTTGTGAGTGATATTTCACCGTATTATTTAAATGTGGAAAACAAGGAAGAATTTGTAGAATTTAGTTGCCTTTTAATCGAAGAGGAGAGAAGAAAATTTAGGAAACGATGATTCTGGGCTCACAACATCAACAGGAAAATACTTAAGTTTGGCGAATACCACACATTATTTCCTGATCTGGTTGAAGATGAAGCCAAAAATTCCGGACCACACTTGATTATAATTCCCTCGCCCGGACTTTCTGTCGAATGGCGGGACGGCGGAGAGTCCGTTGCCGGTGGTACCAACGTAGTGGGCGCATCTTGGTAACAAATAATGCAACGAATTAGTTGTATTTCCGTTCCGTCCATGCGGTACCGACCCAATGGGCGCTTACATTTAGGGGTGTACACTGAAGGCCAACATAGCACACCCAGTTTAGCTGAAGCGTTGTGCTAGATGTGTGTATATAGCCCTAATTGTCTCAGCAACACCCACGAGCCTACGTGTGAGATAAAAAAAAAGTCCGTTCACCGTAGGAATTGTTTTCTGAAAGGCCTTTTTCCCTACCAGAAAGCTATTATATAGAAGAATATTGGTAGGAAATAAGAGCTTTCAAAGAGTAATTCCTACCGTGAATGGAGTATATATGTTCTAGTTTCTAGAAAGTTAAGTCATGTGCTAATATAATTTTTATTTTTCAGAAAGTGCATGTTAAGCTAGACTATGAATACAAATGTAAGACTGTGTTTGATTACCAGCAAAACAATCTATTGAAAACCTGACTTCTTAAACCACATAGCCACCGATTGAGGTAACTTTATAAATTCAATGACTGTCCATTAACGGCAGACAATGCCAAATTAGGCTGTGTTTTGAAAACATACAGAGAGGTTTTGTTCGAGGTGAACTAATAGAGCTTTTATTTCGTCAAATGACGGAAACCAATCAAACGAGGCTTCCGCTGTTCAAATTGTGCGGCGCATTAATAATAAATTATTGTGTTCAATTTAAATGCTCGTCTAGCGGAGAAATGCTTCAAGCACTGCGTGGGAACGGAGACAAATGTGGTTTGTTCGTGACACACAAAATAAAAAAATATATATAATTTTGTCGAAAAAATACGAACGCTATTTAAATTGTTATCGAGCTCGAGATAATTCATGAGCTGACATAACTACTCGATACAATTTTAATTCCCTACGTTAACAATATTGGTCACGCTAAAAATAATAAAATGAATATAAAGATTGTTAATTTATGACCAAGTTGAATATTCAATTGTTTATTCCATTCCTAGAGGAGACATCTATCTATTTAGACATCTGACATCTCGGAGCAACAAGGGACTAACATACAACTTTATGGACAACAAGATTAGCTCAATTCATAGAACTCAGAAATCTATGAGGTAGAACAAACTCTATGTTAATCTAGATTCACACACCAGCATCGGTGGTCTAATGGTCTAACACGTCATTAGCGCATCGGGCTGGATTGCTGGGGACGGGTAGATCGGAGTTCGAGACTCGTTAGGGTGTACTGCAAGGTTTTTTTAAAAATATTATTTACCCTATTTCCACTATGTAAACCCGTGCAGCACTTCTTACTAGCTGTCCGGGTATTCCACGTATGCTAAGGTAAAAATCAGAGGAAATATACACACGTTTGCATGCAGAGAAAGTGGAAAAACGTTTAGTTTTTTTTAAAGCATCTCAGTACACCAATCCGGGGTTTGAACGCAGAATTCTCAGTCACAGATGAATCAAACTAGATGAGGCTAACACATTAGTCGTCCTGTCCACTGGTATGGGTCACACCAAAACAAAATGTGGCTATTCTTTCTAAGGAGTGGCTTATTGTTTATTATTATTATTATTATTATTATTATTATTATTATTATTTAGCACAACGTATTACTACCCGTTCTTGTTATACGCCTAAGTACTAATCCCACTAATGAGTTATGATTTGGGAAGGTTTAATATAGAGCAATTTAACCCACATTTGCGGGCAGGGAGAGTGGAAAACCATTTAGGAAAAAAACATCCCTAGTTCACCCGAGTGAGATTCGAGCCTCTATCTCTCCGTCCTCGGCAGTCTAGCTCAACACGAAACTAGCGCGTTAGCCACCGAGGCAGGTCGGTTTAGTGTCGTGAACAGTCCTTGTTGGAATCTATTAGCAAGAACTTTTAGAAAATACAAACACGTACGTTTGAGGCCAACATTGATAACATTTCACCATATTATTATTATTGTTATTTTATAGGTATTGAGATCTATCAAAAGTGACAGCTGCAGATCACATGACTTGACGTATGACTATATTTTTAAAATTCTAGTAAATTTGATAGCTATAGGATGTGGCGGAAACAATTAGACGATCTCTGCTGAAGAAAGTGATGATGGACAATGTGCTGAGGTTTCAGTGAAGCTTACCTGAGCGACATTATCTTCAAACCGTGAAAAGGTGTATTATGTGTAACCTGAACAGGTAGTAAGACGCGGTGATTATATATATAAACGAGTGATCGAGGTTCCACTGTATATATATATATATATATATGATATTTAATTGTGAAATGTTAGAGTGTACATATCCCCTTGTTCCAGTAAGCGAGCTTCTCCATGACCTACATTGAATACACACACTTCGCAACTTACAACCGATCATTTGTAATTACTCATCAATTATTTGTTGATTAATTACCTCACATCGCTGTGCAGTATGGAGGTCCAGGTAAACGGGAGGGTGTACAGTTACCTGGTAACTTTCTCTCCAGGCAAGACGTGACGTAATAAACTCGGCCCGGTTGAGAGAGATCAGGCTCCGTCCAGTGCGATCTTCCTTCCTTCGGTCGTAATATGTAGCGCGTGGGAAAGTGATGGTCTCTGTGATGTCTGTGGAACCAGGACATACGTCACTCTGGAAGTGATGGTCTCTGTGATGTCTGTGGAACCAGGACATACGTCACTCTGGAAGTGATGCTCTCTGTGATGTCTGTGGAACAAGGACATACGTCACTCTGGAAGTGATGCTCTCTGTGATGTCTGTGGAACCAGGACATACGTCACTCTGGAAGTGATGATCTCTGTGATGTCTGTGGAACCAGGACATACGTCACTCTGGAAGTGATGATCTCTGTGATGTCTGTGGAACCAGGACATACGTCACTCTGGAAGTGATGATCTCTGTGATGTCTGTGGAACCAGGACATACGTCACTCTGGAAGTGATGATCTCTGTGATGTCTGTGGAACCAGGACATACGTCACTCTGGAAGTGATGATCTCTGTGATGTCTGTGGAACCAGGACATACGTCACTCTGGAAGTGATGATCTCTGTGATGTCTGTGGAACCAGGACATACGTCACTCTGGAAGTGATGGTATCTGTGATGTCTGTGGAACAAGGACATACGTCACTCTGGAAGTGATACTCTCTGTGATATATGTGGAACAAGGACATAGGTCACTCTGGAAGTGATATTCTCTGTGATGTCTGGTGTAGCTTATAAGATTGGGCCATAGTGTAATCTGTCAAGGTTCAGGATGAACGATGTGCACGTACACTAGCTCACTACGTTCTGGTAGGTATCCTATCACTTTCATTCATACCTCACTACATTTTATAGAGCTAATTTACTGTCGGTGTTCAGCAACCCGAACATAGAACATGACTTTATGGTGCATTAGGTGACATGTAAGGGGCAACTCTTGTCTCCGACTATACCATGGACTATATTATAGTGTGTCCCCCTCTGAGAATGACCAGAGAAAATTGTCCTCTTTATGTCAAACCCCCGCCTCTGAGTGGAAGTGAGAAGCTCTACCACAGCACCGACCCTACAGTCTCCTGGATGGTTGGCTGAAGTAAGCGATAACCAGGTTATCCAACTGTGATGGAGCAATATCCCAACAGAGCTGTTCATATTTGTCCAGAACGAGTCCATGAATGAGGATGGACCGAATGTTTACTTTCCTCACGCGGAGTTACACAATGCAGCGCGCATTGGATTGCGAGGATTCTTTTCAGGAAGGAATAGGTTACCAACCATGTGTGCTTATCATTTTAAATTACCTTTTTTTTTATCTCATATCTACCTTTATATTCTTTTGGTTTCATTATTTAATCTGTAGGTTCGGAATTTATTTTTATTTGCCATTTGTATGAATATTTTTTCGGTCAATAGTTACTTTTTTACTTTATTTTTAGATCTACGTCTTACCACCCATTCATGCTGTATTCATTTAAAATACAGGGTAGAGGATGAGTAAGGAATAATTTATATAAAATGTACACGCATTTTCTTTGAGCCAGAGCTAGAAACCACTAATGCAAGAAACATCCTCAGTAGGCTGCATCTGGATGGAATTCGAACCCTGAGCTACCTCTCAACTATAAAACAAAACAAACAAGATGGTCGTCTTAGCCCACGTGTCCCTCCACGCGTGTAATTGAAGCTCTCCCTACATTTCCTGAAATAATATTTCCTCCATTCCAATATTTGGTAGAATACATAAATAATATGCACTTGAGTGAGAATCAAAGTGGAAGTTCACAACCATCAAAGTAGGCCAAGTAGGTCAGTAGGTCCTTGTGTCCTACCCGCAAGAAATTTCATCAGAAGGCCGATATTCAAATAAACCAGGGTGCGTGCATGAGATGTTAAATGAGGTCCTCATGGTAAGAGAAGGACCGGAGGGAAGAGAGGGAATAAGGACCTATTGATGGCACATTGCCTAAGTGGCGTAGCACGGGGAAACCATTAAAATCATTACTATCCCCAAGATACTCCCAGGCAAGAGAAAGTCCCATAAATAACTACCAAAGATACTGAAAGACGAACAAAAAAAAAAGGGGGTTGTGTTCATTTTTATCGCAATTGTGTGTACTCGCTAAAAGATAGAAGAGGTAATTAGGGTTGATGAGTGAACTCCTCGGTCAATAAACACCCTGGCGCTGGGGAGAACTAACTAACCACTTGTACCAACTCCTGATGAATGATATTCTGGTTTGTAGTACTGGGGTCATTAATTGTGTTGGTCCCCCTGAGATCATAACTTTATAACAAGATAAACAAAGGATCACTTCTATTGGGGGAAATACATACTATACTCTATTATCTAGCGAACATTTATTTTAAATATTTAAATATGAATGTTTTGAATTGGTTTCAAAGTTGGTAAATATATCATTTTGTTTTGATTGGCGTCTGCCATCTAGCTACCCATTAAATCTAGACGCACTTTTTTTTTAGCATCGCGTTTTACTACTTGGTCAGGTCATACGCATGTGTACTAATTACACCAATGAGTTAGGGATTATAAAGGTTATATTTAGAGGAAGTGTACCCGCATTTGTATGGAGGTGGAGTAAGAAAATAATTAGGGAAAGCCACCTCCACTACACCCGTCCAGTATTCGAACCCTAATCCCCCCATCATCGGTAGTCTAGTCCAACACAAGAGTTACGCCTTAGACCATCCGGCCACCGAAGCAAGTTTAACGCAATTAAACACACTAATGGGTTAAGAATTGGAGGTATTATTTTGAGAAAATGTACCCGAATTTGCACAGGAAGCCATTTAGGAGATAAAAAACTCAATACACCCGTTTGGGATTCGATCTATAACTTTCCCTTTACCGGAAACCCAGATGATTCTGACATTTAGTCCACGTGCCCACCGATGCGGGTTAAAGTTGCTATAAAGTAATGTGTTATTCCTCATGCATCCATTATTCGTGCCCTGTTAAAATATTCTAATTTCATGCCTCTTCCATGGTTATTCCCCCTATTTCCAGCAATGTCAGTCAGCGGATCAACCCCTGATCCATCTCTCTTAAGGACGTTGCCTATCTGTGACATCACGGCAGGTCAAGATACATTGTCCCGTGTCAGTGAATTTACGTTTCATTCAGCGAGTTTTAAAGATATAACGTTGAAACAAAAACCATCAATCTTAAATAATTCTAAAAAATAGTCCTAGAGTGTAGTAAAATTATGATTTTTATATTGAAGTAGATTTTTGTAAAAGAATTTTTTTTATAAACCATCTACAATTTACCATTGTCATTGCTTCTTTATTACAAAATTATCATGTACTTCAAAAACATCTACAATTTAGGTTACTTGTCCTGGTCACGAAACTGTCCTGTCCCGTAGGAATCTTTCTTCCAGGATGTAAATTAAAAAATTCCGTGGTAGCAAATGTCTACATAGAATAGGAAACAAGAAAAAGGTAATTTTAAAAAGCAAGTCAATGTTTTCAAGGTGCAAATAGTATAGGGACTGTGTAAACTCGTCAGAGGAAGAGGGGAAGTGTTATCAGTGGATAAACAAGAGACCTCACAGAGTGAACTGCTCATTTTCTTCCCTCTCTTTCTATTTCGTACATTGGTGTCTAAGTGTGACAATGCTTAGTCTGCTTAGGTGCGTCAAGCTAAGATGCAACCCGCTTCGCAAAATAGATACGAAATATCCAAGTAGGCAACGCCGTTAGCCATCTACCAAGAAATCAAACATTTCTATCCTGCATATTTGTTTTACTGAAATATAATTTAGGTTTTACTTTTTATTAATTTGGTAATTAGGGCTGTCAGAATATTTAACTCTTTGAGTTTTTTTCTTCAAAATGTCGTTGGATAGAATACATATAAGATATTTTACAATATATGATCAATTAATCCCAGCGTAATGTTCGTTCAAGCGAACATCCCAGACGCCATATTGTTAATGGTGTCATATATTAAAAGGGAACAGACATGTTAATTAAAATTAATATATTTAAAGTCATGACTAGAAATCAAACTCCGGGCCCTTGTATCAAGAAGACGACTGAATCAAGGCCTCAGATTACGAAGCTCCAACAGAACACGAGAATGTCAGGAAGACAGAGAGGGAGGGTGTGGTTAGAGTGAAAGAGGAAGTTATTGAGTTGTTAGGGGAGCTCTTGTTGACATTACTGATTAAGAACCGAGGAGGTAATTAAGAGGATTGGCTCAGATTAACTTTAAAATGCTCCAGTTTGTTTGTCTGATAAATTCCGTGTAAAAGAGGTCTAGCCTCACATTAGGGCAGGTCAATATTACAAACCATTCTTCATACCAGTGGGAATATAACCCGACCTGAGCAGTTCTAGGCAGATTGAATCATTTAGTCCGTGACAGACAAAATACATTCCAATTTTCATAAGAAGTGCCTTTTATTAAATGCAAACATATTTTACTGTGGTCAATATTGATAACATTCTACTGTAGGCCTATTATTAAACCATCCTCAATACACCCGGCTGGGACTCGAACCTCAACCTCCTCGTCACCATAAAACCAGACGATATGGGACTGACGCCGTTGTCCACGTGACCATCTGTAACAACTAGCCCGGGCAATTAGTACGTTACTGACAACACTTTGCCTGAGTTGATGAACAGGCGGACTAAACGTCAAGCTCGTTAATATGGTTTCCCAGTTACGATTATATCAAATCCCGGCTGGGTGCACTGAGGCTGGTTTCCCACTCTCTCTCCATGCAATTATTGGTATTCTCCCACTCATCCCTAACCCATTGGCGGGTAGAGGGAATAAATACTTTCAAAACTGGACAGAGGGGTCAAGCCTCCAAAATACCACTGTCCCTTCTCGGCACGACCCTGGTTGCTGCCTCTACCCCCAGTATGACCCTGATAGCCCCCTTCAAATCCAGTATATCCCTGATAGCTCCCTCTAACCCCAGTATGACCCTGATAGCCCCCTCTATCCCCAGTATATCCCTGATAGCTCCCTCTATCCCCAGTATAGCCCTGATAGACCCTCTATCTCCCAGTATATCCCTGATAGATCCTCTATCTCCCAGTATAGCCCTGATAGACCCTCTATCTCCCAGTATAGCCCTGATAGACCCTCTATCTCCCAGTATATCATCTGATAGACCCTCTATCTCCCAGTATAGCTCTGATAGACCCTCTATCTCCCAGTATAGCCCTGATAGACCCTCTATCTCCCAGTATAGCCCTGATAGACCCTCTATCTCTCAGTATAGCCCTGATAGCTCCCTATATCCTCCAGTATAGCCCTGATAGTCCCTTATAGCCCCAGTATAGCCCTGATAGTCCCTTATAGCCCCAGTATAGCCCTGGTAGCCCCCTCTATCCCCAGTATAGCCCTGGTAGTCCCCCATCTATGTTCCAACCACAGGAATGACACCAACATATTCTCTGGTCCCAAGGTATCCTCTCATCAGAAGAACAACAAAGAACAGAAAGAGGCTCATGTTTGTTTACTCTCTAAGTATATTGGAGGGGAAGAGGGGAGGTTGTTAAAGGCCACCCGCTGGTATTTCATGTCTCATTATGTTGGCGCGTGAATGAGATGGCGTGTTGCCAATCGTGGCCAATCGTTGCTCGTCCCTGCCTTCCGCTCAATTTGACGCTGTGCATCATAGGAACAGAGCGGGTTATGTTTGGATTATGATCCAGGAGAGGGTCGAGGTTTAGGTTACGTTCAGATGAAGCGGATTCGTCCGGGTGGTTTTGATCCGCGCGAAAATTGGCATATGTTCAGGGGTTGCGGAATCTGTGCGTATTCGGTAAAGCACCCGCACGCCAGCTAATTTCAAATAGGGAGGTTGAAGCAGCAATATTATGTTTTTGACTTTCCTACAAACTAGCTATTAAATAATTGAAGAAAGAGACAATATTTGGTGGGACGGACTCAATGCCTGGCCACTTTGTTAACCTGTATCCCAAGTTGAGAGAATTTCCACCAATTCCTGCCAATCTCATTTTCTCATTAGCTTACAGGGATAATATTCACTCAAGTCCCATTTGGCATCTCCACCCCTCGCAAATAAAAAAGTTCTGTATTCAAGCGACCCATCATTCAGTCTGTCTACGTCCAAACCAGACGGAATCCGCGCACCAACTGAACGACCTCTAATTAATTCATAGAACTCGAGCTACGCGGATAACGCGCGGGATAAAGTTTCTTGCGGTCATTCGGCGGAGACCGCGTACACGATCGCACCTCCCCAACTCTTGTGAATGAATGTAAGGAGCTCAATACAATTCGATACCGCGCTGATGGATCCGTTACTCCTGAACTAATCTGCAGTTTACGAGTTTGTTTTACCTTCACTCACAAGCCGTGCTACATAACTGATAGTGTACACGGTTAAATAGTGTATTTACATTATAATTATTATATTTTCCACTACCGGCTTGCTAGGGCCTGTTGGAGCTTCATATGACTTACACTTTAACTTAAGACTTAGACAGGCACAACATCCAGTCCCTGGACGTTAATTTATCACTGTATGGTGAACCCACATTTCAACAGTTATACATTTATCAACCATGTCAGGAATTGAACCCGTGATCCCTAGCTCAGTAGACAAACACGCTACCGACTGAGCTAAAGTGTCGGATAGAGTATTTACCTTATAATAATAGTAATATTAAAAAATCTTTTAAAAAAATGGTGTGATAGAATCGCATATCCTTTCTCATCGAGTATTTTTTTATCATGTGGTCTTACGATTATTTCTTCGTGTTGCTGTGGCACAGTTCCTATTCGCTCTCTGTCTAAATTACCTTAAGATGGGGTGCTAGTGAGCGCGAATTTAGTGCGCTAACTTTGCAGTTTTTGTAGCATAAACATTTGTTGAACAACATAAATCAAATTTTTCTTCTATAGAAACATATAGTTTAGTTTTATGCACGTGCTAATCTCAACAGTTTTTGAATATCTGGACATGAGCATGGTGGTATTTGGTGACAAACTTTTTAAACTAAGAGAAAAAGTTGTCATTAAATTCCAGGACACCCTTGACAGATATTCAAGGACTGTTGAGATTAGCATGTGCGGAAAACTAAACTATATGTTTCTATAGAAGAAATATTTGATTTATTTTAGCCAAAAAATTTTATGCTGTAAAAACTTCAAAAATACTTCCCTAAACTCACGCTCACTAGCACCCCATCTTAACCTAGGACAGACACAACACGAGAGCCATGCACGTTCATTTATTCACTTTGAAAGGGGAATCCACAATTTCGCCAATGATAATATTTTTCACCCGTTCTCGGAATCGAGGCCAGGACCCCTAATTCAGCAGACAGACGTGCTACCAATCAAGCTGTAGTCCGTTACAAAATACTCAAAAATCAGTCATTTAACTACCCTTAAATTATTGAGGGCTAGAACAAAAATTTAAAAAAACGCCCTGAGGTAAGACCATATAAGTAGTACTGTTGTGTGGTGTTAACAGGCGAGACTATTCACACAAGCTCTAAATTATCAAACACAAAGAGAGACAATTAATTAACTATGAGCCTACCTTTGCGAATGATGACAGAATACCTGGAGTGATGAGATGATAGCTGGGGTGCCTCAATCTTGTTTCTTGAGCACTTATTAATATACAACTCTAGTGGAGTGGGAGAGGAAACACTTTGACGACAGGCCTTGAAAGTGTTCCCTTTTGGGTGCGCAGATGTACAACTCGTACAATACCATCTTTTCCAGGAGAGGTCAAAGTGACATGTCCAAGACGCCAAGACAGAGGTGGTGTGTTGGGTTCATGAATGAGGACGAGATCTCCTGCTTGTAGGTTAGCTTTCTGCGTTGTCCATTTCGAGAGTTGCTGAAAGGTGTGTAAATACTCCTTATGCCATCTTTTCCATAAGTGTTGAGAGAGTGATTTGACTAAATTCCATATTTTCAATCAGTTGCATGGTATGTCAGATATATCGGTTTCAGGTACGGCAACGAGGGGAGAGCCGATCAAGAAGTGTCCCAGAGTTAGAACATCTAGTTCACATGGGTCAGTGGATAAAGGGACTAGCAGTCTAGAGTTCAACATAGCTTCCACTTTAGTCGTCAACGCTATGAACTCTTCTAAGGTCATTATCTGATCTCCAAATACTCTTGAGAGGTGTTATTTTGCGCTTTTGATCGCATATTCCCAAAGTCCTCCCTGATGTGATGTGGCTGGAGGTTGGAAGTGAAACTTGATGGAATGTTGTGATGCAAACTGTTGAAGTGGTTTTTGGGTGCGGTCTTGAGCTAGATAATCGTTACTGGTTTCTTCAACTGATGAGAGGCACCTATGAAGTTTGTCCCACAATCGCAATATAGGTCTGAACAGAGCCCTCTTCTTGAGACAAAGCGGGTGAGGGCAGCAATGAATGCATCCGAGGTAAGGTCTGTGACGACTTCGAGGTGAACTGCTTTAGTTGAGAAGCAGACAAACAAGCAGAGATGGACTCTAATAGGCTGGAGGTGAGTGAGAGTGTGTAACTTTACTGAGAATGGACCTCTATAATCCATTGCAGATTTGATAAATGGACGTGAGGGAGTCCCTCGAGGTTCAGGTAGATCACCTATCATTGGAGTTATGAGCTTTGGTTTGTGGCGAAAGCAACGAATACATTTGAAAATTCTAAGTCAAACTGTGCTGCGAACTGAGAAGATCCAGAATTGTTGGGACAAAATAGACTGCAGCAGTTGAGGTCCAGCATGGAGACGATTGAGATGATGGTGATCAATTATCAGGTTAACAATATGATGTGATTTTGGTAACACGATAGGGTGTTTAGCTTTGTGAGCCAGATTTGAGCGACTGATTCGTCCACCGACTTTCAATATTCCCTGGTTGTCCAGGAACGGGGATAAGCGTATAAGTTTTGTGCTGCATGCTTTCTTAGCCTTGATGAGTTCTATGTCGTCAGTGAAGGTTTCAGCTTGGACAACTTGACAGATGCGTTGAATGGCCTCAGTGAGCTCTTGAGGGCTGAGGGGTCCTGTTTGGCGATCTTTTGATTTGCAGTGTTTGAGGAAGCGAAGTACAAAAGCTATTGTGTTGACGAGTTTTGTCCACGACGAGTATTTGAGCAGTAATGTTTGAATCGAATCAGTAGAAGGATTAACAATGAGAACATTTAATGGCGAGGGTTTTACATCGGGCAATGCCGCTTCGGCCACAGGAGTGGCAACTGTTCAGGTGGAAGAGAGAGCCACGAAGGACCAGAACACCACAGGGGGTGATCGTTGAAATCTATAGGGGATAAACCTCGAGAGGCACAGTCCGCAGGGTTGTGGGAAGAAGCGATATGCACCCAAGTGTGAGGAGGTAGCCAATCTGGGATCTGTGCGATACGATTGGCCACATACACTTTGAGCCGATATGGTAGTGTATGAATCCACGAGAGGACAATCATGGAATCTGACCAAGCAGTTCTTGGGTCAATTTTGCAATGTAGTGATAAGAGGTCAGTTCAATAGTACATAAGTTTGGAAAGTAAGTGAGGTATGGAAATTATTTTGAGGGGAAATACACATAATTTGGCGATGAGAAGATTAACTGTCACTTTGTTGTTGGGGTCAAGATATCTGAGGTATCACTGGCATCACATAGCCCATGGAGTTGAATGTTGGTAGCAAACGCAAGATATAAATAGCGTGATATGCTAATGGCTTTTAAAATGGGAATATTCTTCAAAAATTTCTCCCAGTTTTTAGCAATGTCAGCAGGCAAGAGTTCATCCCACTGTAGGCCCAATGTCCATAACAGATGGATGAAATACTTCGCCCAGAACACAACAGGAGCTAGCCAATAGCAAGGATCATAGATTTGAGCCACAATTGAGAGAGCGATACGTTTTGTATGCTTGTGAGCGTCTCCTGTCACTCGCATGCGATAGGAGAAGTTGTCAGAGTCAGGTGTCTACTGGAGCCCGAGAATCCTGAACATTGGTTGTTCTGGTGTCCTAAAATAGAGGGGTTTCTCTATGCCCCTGTGGCACTGAATCAAGAAGTTGAGGCGTATTACTCGACCATTTTCATAGTTCAAAGCCTCCTAATTTTAACAGCTTGGTAAGTTCATCTTGGAGAAGAAGCGCGTCTTCTATGGTATCTTCTCCACAAACGGCATCATCTAAAAAAAGTTGTGTTTGCAAGACTTTGGATGCACGTGGGTAGCTGTGTCCTTCATCCTTCACTAACTGGCGGAGAGTTCTTAGGGCAAGATACGGGGATGAGGTAATTCCATACGTGACAGTGCTAAGTTGGTGGACAGTAAAAGGTACTGTGGGACTGTCACGACAGTAAATCAATCGGTAGGTTGGATCATCAGGGTGTATCAAGATCTGTCGGTACATCTGTCTAATATCACATGAGAAGACTATGGGGTAGTGACGGAAGTGAGTGATCACGTCACAAATATCATTTTGAAGTTTATGCCCAGGTAATAAAACCTGATTTAACGAGAGTGAGTTGGAGGTGCGGGCGCTGGCATCGAAAACAACCCGTAGCTTAGTTGTGGACGAGGTTGATTTCATGACTCCATGGTGGGGCAAGAAGTAGTGTGTTAAGTTAATATCTGGAGGGGATTTGCATTCAGTCATTTGACCAGATGTAAGATAATCCTCCATGAAGTCTACATACAATTGTCTGAATTGAAGTTTAGCAGCAAATCGTCGTTCTAAAACATTAAATATATTTCTTGCATTGCTTGACGAGTCAGCGATAGGGGGTGAGAGTCCTTGAATGGGAGTCGTACTACATATCGACTGGTAACATCT
Organism: Timema bartmani; assembly: GCA_902151455.1. Classification (NCBI taxonomy): domain Eukaryota; kingdom Metazoa; phylum Arthropoda; class Insecta; order Phasmatodea; family Timematidae; genus Timema; species Timema bartmani. Next base: position 25,127 of record CABFWB010006026.1, read on the forward strand.
CGAGTGTGCGTAGAGACAAAATTATCTTCACATAATTGTTTTTCTTTAAAGAGGCCCACGCTATGTGAAGGTTCTTCAAGTTTCTTGAAGTTTTGCAAGGAGGAGTGAAGGTCGATATAATTTGTAGAGAGCAGAGTGGTGACACCATTAAAATGGTCTGGAGGTACACTGGGTGCAGAGCAGGGGGTGGTTCCCATAAGGACGACACCAAAAACAGTACCAAAGGCAATGGGTAGGTCTTTTCCGAGAATATATTGTTCACCAGTCATAATTTGTGCAAACAAGTCTGCACCTAAGAGGATATTTAAGGATGCAGGGGTGTCAAATGTGGGGTCAGCTAGGACAAAGTATGCCATCTTCCTTTTTATGTCAGGTGAAAGGGCTGCACGAGGAATATCTGAAGTTATTTTATCCAATATTAATATGGGATGCTCTTGGGATATTATATTTCCCTTCAGAGATGAGATACTTAGATAAGTTAGGCCTTTAGTATTTACCAGAGCTTGGGAGATTCCATTGATTGACCTTGAGGTGCGAGTGCATTTGACCTGTAGCAATTGAGCACATTGTTCCGTGATGAAAGTACTTTGAGCAGCAGAATCCAATGTTCCACGAACAACAAGGGAGATACCATCAGCTGTTGAGAGATTAACAAGAGTTGTTGCTAAAAGCACGGTGTTGTGTACGTGTGACAAACCAACAAACGGAGTATTTGTAGTTGATACGTTTGCTGAGGTTTGTTGACGTGCAGGACTCTGGATGTTGTGCGGTGGACGAGTAGCGTGACCTTGAGTGACCTTAGACGGGTCTGAGTCCAAATGTAGTGAAGTGTGATGTCTTTTATTACATTTGTTACATGAACGTGATGATTCACAATTGTTCAGTGTGTGAGAGTGACCAAAACAATCATAACAGATTCCATTAGCTTTTACAAAATTAAATCTTTCTTTAGGAGTTTTGACTTGGAAATCTGGACAGCGATAAATTGAATGCGTGTCAGCTTTACAAAAAACACAATTAGTGTGAGGTGGATAATAGCGTTACCTTGTGATTTTGATAGGACGTGGGTTTGATGCCACCTGGCATCCTTGGCAATGAGTAAGAGACTTGTGGTGTATGAGTAGTGTGCGGGTGCTTCTGGGTAGTATTCACATTGTTGGCCGACTCAAGATGTGACGCTTCAAGATGTAAAAACTTAATTAGTTCATCTACCATCGGTAAACTTACATTTGCATTGCGGCTGGTCTCGAACTTGTGTCGAGTGTCGCCGTCAAGTTTCCGCAAAAACAATAAAAACAATAGAGGACCTTCAAGAGCTGTGCCTTGTTCAAAGGCGTGGAGAGCTTGACTGTTTTTATCTTAGCTTCTGAGCATGTTACGTAGACTCTTGAGTGACCCACTAGTGACATGAGGCAAATCAATGATTTTATTTATGTGAATAGAAGTATAAGTTTCTTAAGTTGTGATTGCGACTACACAATAAATCGTAGGCTATCTGATAGTTGGGCCTGGAAAGGGGGATACTTTTAATTAAATTAAGCGCTTCTGAGCTTATAGTTGACATCAGATATTACATTTTTTCAACAGGTTTTAAGCTTTAATTTTGGTTAATAGTTGTGTTAAACAAATTATGATAACTCATCCACTGTGATGAATCACCAGAGAAGGTCGGTAGTTCAATTTTCGGTAAGCGTATAGACGGAGTTGGAACCAAAGACTCACTAGGCGTGGAGTGATTTGAATCGTCCAGTTGAGTTTTAGGAGTCGGAAGTAACATTGTTATACTACAACTTAAAAACGTATGTAATTCAAATATTTCGTCTTGATTTTGAATTACAATATCATCATTGTAATCTTCAATTTCTTCCGAAACAATCTTAGACTTCAAACTCATTACGTTTGGACTCAACTTTCTTGTTGAACAAAGATATTTTTCTAGTGTGATACTCGGACAATACTTCCTCTTTGTCCACAATTGAATTTGCTTGCATCACAAACTCCCTAATCTTAAAAAGACGTTTATTTAGAAGGTCGCATTGCCGAGTGAGAGTTACGAACCTCGTGTTGACCAATATTAGTAAAATAAACAAAAATAAACTTGAACTAATTAAATGATAAACAATCAAACAAAATCAGAGTCCACACAACAAGCTCGTGATAGAGTAATACAACAAAAAACTATGCGGTTATGAGCCTTATCAACATGGCAAGTGAAACTGAACCTAAAGTCAGTGGACACAGGGGCGAGTTTACTAATATGGTTTTCTAATGAAATACAAACTAAAAGGGTTAGGCTCACGCTTATAAATAGAATTTAACACAATTAAAAACACTTTGTAGTTATCAATAACTTTATGAGCAGAGTTATTTGTCCTCTTAATAGACTGTACTGTACCATAGCCAGAGGTCATTTATTTCAAAGAAATAGATCCGGCCCGGAGGACCAAAAATATATGTGTGGTGTTAACAACAGGCGAGATTATTCACACAAGCTTTAAACTATTAAACCCAAAGAGAAACAATTAATTTACTATGAGCCTACCTTTGCGAATGGTGACAGAGTACCTGGAGCTATGAGATGATAACTGGGGTGCCCCAATCCTGTTTCTTGAGCACTTATTAATTATTTCACACGAGAGAGTTTCATGAATGTGTACCCCGAGAGAGAGGAAGGGTCAAGGCGGTGCTGACATCTAGTGCTAATGAATATAATCAACTACACAAATAAGAGAGCACATCTGACTCAGTAGAGATATTCATACTAAACAACTATAATGAAATAGATCTATCCTTTTGTAATATTTCAAATTAAAGAAAAATCTTATAATATTAAACTTAATGAATCTATATGTGTTAGAAAAATCTTCTCAACAAACCTGTATGGTCATTTTATTTTATTTTTTAAGTTGTTAACAGCGACTTTCTGTTGCAATCTCAATATTCTCCTTTGTTCACTGTTTCCCACCCCTAAAAATCTTTGTCTCTTTCTATCTCTCACGCTATCTCTTTCTCTCTATCGTTTCTAGAAGCTGTTGAAAGCATGACGAAACCCAACGAAATGAGAAATTTCCAGAAGGACTCCTTTCAAACTATATAGTAGGAAAAAGGGCTACTCTCCCGATTCGGCCTGCAACCTCGCTGTAGTTAGGGGCCACGACGCCCCAACATCTAAATTCAGCTTTAAGCTGTCACTTACATAAACTAAGGATGGGCATCGATAACAAAACATCGATGTCTTCATCGGAGAAGTGCCATCGATGTTTAAAAAACATCGGTCTCTAAACATCGATGATTCTAACCCTAAGCCATCGATGTTTTAGTTAAATAAACATCGAACCTCTTAAACTGAAAATATAAATATTGTTTTGTGATTGTTATGATAAGCACAATATATTATTAAACTAATATAAAAAACATCAATGTTTCTACCCCCAAATCATCGATGTTTTAATTTTTTAAACATCAAAACTCCTAAACTTAGAATAAGATCAAGTTTAATGATTAATGAGGTAATCACAATATTACTAAATTAATATCCAAATAGAAAGATGGTTAAGATGGTTTACCAATTCGTGTTTTTACCATCAATGGACTACAGAAAGTGTTTAAAATGGCTTTAAAACCAATAAAAAAACACTTTTTGTGTGTATTTTATTCTTTAGCTATATGTGTATATATATATATATATATATATATATATATATATATATATATATATANATATATATATATATATATATATATATATATATATATAAAATTAAAGTGTTTAAAATGGCTTTAAAACCAATAAAAAACACTTTTTGTGTGTATTTTATTCTTTAGTTATATATGTATATATATATATATATATCGATGTTTTTTCTATCGATGTCAATCCCTAGTTTGAACCTTGAATCTACAAAAGAAAATATCGATAGTACAGTAAAACATCGATGGTCTCAAAACATTGGTCATTCACCATTGATGGTGAAAACATCGAACATCGAAAGCAAAACATCGACCATCGCTGCTCATCCTTAATACCAACTTTTAAATCATTTCTGAGTCAAGCGTTCTTACATTCAAAATAAAGTAAAATCTAACAATATGACTGCATTTACATTTAAAATTAAACCTGATCCGCAATAAAGTAAAACCTGAAGTCATTATAATTAGTTAAAAAAGTCAAATAATGTAACATTACAAGGGACTCTGTGTCGACAAGCCACGGGACTCAAATAAACGGTAATGTTAGGTCTACAACATTTTTAAATGTAAAGTTTGAACAAAATCCATCAAAATAGTTTCGGTTGTAGCTCCAGGTATAGACAGACAGACATATGGAAGACAAACAGATCTAATTGAATGACCCACTTTTTTATGTTTGGGGCACATAAAACGTAAGGATTCATCATAATCATTCTTGTTCACAATAGCAATACTTTCTCTACATGAGAAAGTAAAAGGACATTGGAATGTTTTCGCTCCTTCACGATTATATTTTGTGATAACTTTTCCTACTGTATCTTACAACCCATTCAGGTTAAGCATGTCAGCTGAGGATAAGGAAGGTAGAATTGAGTTAAAATGTGCCCGCGTTTGTGTGGAAGGAGAAGGTAAAACCAATTGGTAAAAAAACCTCAGTACTCCCGGATGGGACTTGAATCCCGACCTCCCTTGTCACCAGCAAACCAGACTCCTGATTTTTGGTCCTGGCACGGGTTTCATGACCGTACCACTAAGCTATAGAATTTATAATAATATTATAGAAGAAAGTATTCCTCTCTCCCAGAAAGAAAGTACATAGCTCATGTCCACAGCCACTCGGGGAGACTGGGAACATGGTTATGTGGAACATGTTCTCTACAGGCCGTATCTGATGTATCCGGTAGTGCTCATTTCCTGGAAATTATTCTTTAAGGCTTGCTGGAAATAAGTTTTTGTCATCGCGCACTTACTAAATACACCCGACTTACAAACTAATTTAACTTAAGCGTGGGCATCACGTTACACGTGTCTAAATATTTATATTTACTGATCTGTTATCAGAAGGAGGTCATAATGTCATCAGCAGGAATCGAACAATGGTCATCAAAACTTGTGGTTGATCGCTCAAACCACTTAGCTATCTTCATACATGGAGGTAGTCAATGTTTCAACACAATATTCCTCCATAGACATTACCATCACAGATACCATATCAAATAGTACAGTATATTATGGAGAGCAACCGCCATTCACGTGGTCAGTGGCGTATTATGCGGATATGCTAGTCCTGTGCCGCATACCCATAATGATATGGACAAGTTTTATTTAATTCAATGTTGTCTGTGCTAACTGTGTAAATACTAATGTTTAAATTGTTAATAAATATACATTTAATGAATTATTAATTTTAAAACTAATATCGGTTCATATACCAATAATACTGTGCTTTAAGTAATTCTTCTTCCAAAAGGCTCTATTTAACACAATAGGAAACCCAGGGCTTGCTGTTTGAAAATCGCAAGGCAAGCTATGGAGGCTCTAATGACCTTGCCCAATGTCTAGGGTTTGCAGCACATCCCTTTACGCTCCCCCACAAGTAATTGGCCAATGAGTTCAGGTTTTTACACCCCAGGTCATGCTGTTCATGTGAAGCAAGCTAAGCATTGTGCCAACTATTGAAAAAAGATTCAAGATCACAATGTTTATTTATGAATCTAATTTAGCATAGTTTAAGTAAAATTACATAAAATATATGTAAAATTAATGGTAAATTAATAGTTAATATATGTAACAAGCTTTTAATTATACACTAGTTAAATACATTGAGTTATGTTTAGGTATTCTAGTCACATGTATTATCATGTATTTGGCAAACACATTTTATATATTTAAACATCAAAGAATCCCAAAAGTCAGGAGTGTAATTTCACTATTTCAAGATGATTTAAAAGGAAAAGGTAAAATAAAATATATTTTCATATAATTTATTTAATCAGTGGTGCACCCAGACATTTACTTTGGGGGAGGCATTTAATCAAGGCTGTAGCAAGAATGAAATTTTGATGGAGAGAGCGGGTTTGGGGTTGCACAGTCTGTAGGCCGAGAATATTTATGAATATTAAATGCTTTTAGAAATTATTTGAAGTGGTTTTATAGTAATTAAGGTACTTAAATAATGCAAATGGTTTCGAAGATTTTGTTTGTGTGTTTTTTTCAATTGTTAATTTTGTGTGTAGTGGTAAACGTTTTGAATATTAGGTTTAAGTCAGAAGCCTGGTCTTAAAATGTACCTATACACTCAACACATCTTCAATCCTAAATATTTTAGCTATACTTCATATTATTTAAATTTCTATTAAAATTACTTGTGGTGTTGGGGAAGGAGGGAGGTAAATACTCTGTTTGCCTTTCTCCCCCTTGGGTGCACCACTGCTTACAGTAAAAGATATGTGTAAATATCTTAGCAATAAATCAATGACGTAGCGATAGGGTATTAATAGTCCGAGATAATCTCCCCTATGTTAGTCAGAGTTTACGCACCTATACCCTGATTTTGGTTGGAAGAACAGCAAAGAAAATTCAAACATATTTCTTTGCGGCCGACATTGATAACATTTCTTTATACTACTTGTGTTATTTTATAGGTATTAATAATATCTATCAAAAGTGACAGTTGCAGATAACATGACTTTATGTATGGATATATTGAAATTGTTTTAGTAACTTTAGTAACTAGCTTCTACTGTTCTTCCTACCAAAATTATACTATAAATAGCTTCTGAAGCATAAATTCTCAAGTTGGGAGACTCCTTTGTTTCCAAGCAGCATTTTATGAGATAAGTTAGGAATTTAAGAAATAGTTTTAATTGCAACATGAGTTGGACAATCCACCTGATTCCCTCTCACCAATATCTGATGGACGCTTGATCCATGTACCACTTCATTTTACTCTTATTATGATTGTTTGCTTTGAGTATTGCTAACTATGTGATTTTAATTACACTGAGCTGATTGAATAGGATCTGTCTCTCTTATGCATTCAGAAATGTACCCATACCACTCTTAGCACCAACATTAATATCTACTTAAATTTTTAACCATGTAGATATCATTACAATTTGAGGACCGCCTTTGTGGTCTAGTGGTCAGAGGTTCTGACTATGGACCCAGTGGTCCCGGGTTTGATTCCCGGCTCTTACAGATTTTCTGAAAAGTCTTTTCGGATTATCTGAGAAGCAGAGACACTTTTATATAGGCAACCATCTTCATATATTTCCCTTGAAATAATCCCTGGACGTTCTTGGACAATGGTGGTTGAGGGTCTCCCAAATCTCCCCTGCAACTTTTAGAGTACAGCATACCTATTAATTTTCTCAGAATACGCCACTACACGTGGTTTAAGACGTCAGTCTCACAATTTAGCCTATGTGAAAAAACACACATACATATAGTATACTTTTGGTAGGAGGAACAGTAGAAGTTAGTTACTAAAGTTACTAAAACAAAGTTAATATGTTCATACATAAAGTCACGTTATCTGCAACTGTCACCCTGTCCCCTTTTGATAGATATTATTATTATTATTATTATTATCACCGCGTCTTACTACCCGTTCGGGTTATACGCACTTACGCTAATGTGTAATGGTAGGATGATTGTAAGATGAAATGGAGGACCTACAGTTTAACGTGGAATCCGAACCACGGTGGAGGCCTGGCATTCCTCACATTCACAAGTTGTGATTAATACACATCTTGTCAGAGGTGAAGGAAGGGTTTGGCAATTAGATAGATCTGTGCCTGGAGATAGATACAATCAATACATCTAGAATAACACAAATAATATTGTAAAATGCCATCAGTGTTGACTGCAAAGAAATATGTTTGAGTTTTCTCTATTGTTCTTCCAACCAAAATCAGTGTACACGTCAGTCAACCTAGGTTCAAAAAATGTTCCTGCTAAATCTCGTTAAAATTGGTACACGCGTTTGGCAGTAATTACGGGATAGACAAATAGGTGAAATCCCAAAAGGTCGAGTTAAGAAAGGACCGTTAAAAAACTTTCACTTCAAATTTTACCACTTAAAGATATTTATGAGAGTTAAAAATTAGCTCATTTTTGCATTTTACACAAAATGTCAAAGTTATTAGATAAATGTAAACAGTTGAGTATCAACAATATTTTTTTAACCAATGTTCCAAAAGAAATTGTTAATATAGTTGAAGATGGTTTTAGTGGTTTTGAAATATCACACACACACTCACAGCACTATAATAAATACCACAGTATGAGGATATTTACCTTCAAGTAGACGGTGACCTTAAGAGCGTTCATCATAGCAGGCCCAGCTCAGCTCCCGGCTCGCGCGAAGTTTGGGAGTTAAATGGAAAAGAAAACACGATATGACAGAAATGTGTGCAGTACATTCGTATTTGAATGATTACTCGACATTTTCCGCGGTGACGATGGGGGACTAAGAGACAAAGTTTCTTGTTAATAACTACAGTATGTCCCTATTATGACAGAATGAAGATTTGTGCACAGTACTTAGCTGTGAAGCCATTCTAAAATGGTAAAAAACGGCCTTTTCAATGCAGTTTTTACCCAATATCATTTAATATTTAAACAAACTTCTATTAACTCTTTATCTCCATTAATGTTTAATCAGAAATGATCAAGTACAATAGGGTTGGTGTAAATGTATGATTTCTAGCCGACTGTATCACAGAGTTGATTGACATGTGATGCACGCTCTTGACTGTATCACAGAGTTGATTGACATGTGATGTACGCTCTTTACTGTATCACAGAGTTGATTGGAATGTGATGTACGCTCTTGACTGTATCACAGAGTTGATTGACATGTGATGTACGCTCTTGACTGTATCACAGAGTTGATTGACATATGATGCATGCTCTTGACTGTATCACAGAGTTGATTGACATGTGATGTACGCTCTTGAATGTATCACGGAGTTGATTGGAATGTGATGTATTGACATGTGATGTACGCTCTTGAATGTATCACGGAGTTTATTGGAATGTGATGTACGCTCTTTACTGTATCACAGAGTTGATTGGAATGTGATGTACGCTCTTGAATGTATCACAGAGTTGATTGACATGTGATGTACGCTCTTGAATGTATCACAGAGTTTATTGGCATGTGATGTACGCTCTTGAATGTATCACAGAGTTGTTTGGAATGTGATGTACGCTCTTTACTGTATCACAGAGTTGATTGACATGTGATGTACGCTCTTTACTGTATCACAGAGTTAGATTGGAATGTGATGTACGCTCTTGACTGTATCACAGAGTTGATTGACATGTGATGCACGCTCTTGAATGTATCACCGAGTTGATTGGCTTGTGATGAATGCTCTTAAGACTGAGTGTAAATATATGTGAGATAATTCCCTTTCTTGTTGATGTAAAGCGAAGTATCCACTTAACATCAGTGTAACTCTAGTCTTGCCTGTTTCCAGTTGTAATCATTGCTGCACAGTATTATTTAGTTTTAATTGACCTCGTACAAAATATGTTGTAGAGCTTGTAATACTGAACATTTGATTCTGGTCTCTAAAATGAGTTGGGTTTTATTAGTAGGAGAAAAAGTGATATCAGTGATGAAACCAATCATTATATAGATTACTTTTAAAATATTTATATTACGTTTGCTTTTATTCCGAGTGAAGAAAACCATATCAGTTACAGTACAGTCAGGGTCATAAAATACTAGACCTATAGAACAATTTCAAAAAAATGAAAATATAATAAGACCTCGAATAAAGATTTATCAACCGTAATAAGGATGTCCATAGAGCTAATAACTTTTTTAGTTGCAAATTATGAACGGAAGCGATAGAAAACTTACCATTTTATTGTAAAGAAGAGATACCAAGTTTTAGGTACATCTTTTACGGCAAAGAGTGTATGCTACGTTGAAATACAATCAAAACATGATAGACAAGCTCTTATAAAAAAAGTAACAAAATTTTATTCGTATTCTTTGGAACGTTTCCTGGGTTCGTGTAGCTATATTAATCCTTCCTACCCCCTCCAATAGTTTTTTGATATTGCTTTACATATTTTTGTAAGGTTAGGACGTGCGCGTATAGACAGTATTTTGTAATTTTTATAACAAAAAACCTTTTTAGCCAAAAGAAATCAAATACTGCTTCGGTAGAAACATAGTTTAATTTATTACACATGGTGATATAAACGATTGTTGAGTATCTATTATGTGCACAGTAGCATTTTAACAGGACTTTTTAAATGAAGAGATTAAGTTCTGATCAAAATCTTAAACACCCATGACAATTATAAAATACATTTTATGATTTCAATATGTAAAAAATTAAATTATATGTATCTACTGAAGCGGTATTTGATTTATTTTGGTCGAAAAATATGTTTGTTACAAAAAGTGATTTTTTTAAATTTAGCCCTACTGTTCCTTCACACATCACCTTAATTTGTTTTTTAACTACTTAAGTTTCAAGTATATTTATGATAATCATAAATCACAAATGTTATTTTTATTCTAAAAGTTTTGTTTGATTGAATTTGTTTATGAAGAAATCATAATTTAAAGAAATAATTCAATAAAATAGGTCCTAGATATAAAATGAAAAATGTCAACAGTAAAATCCTCTTCGATATGAAGGCTACATGTAGAGTGCCTCGGGAAATATACACGGAACAAATTTATAAATACTTGTTTTCTTTGATAACAGAAACATAATAATAACAAAGGCAAACTCAACAAAATGTAGCAAGAAATGAAAAAAAAAAATCATTTTATAAAACAAATAAATTAATATCAAAAGGGAATATTTACTCCCCGAGCCTTTTGATGATTTGTGTTACAATATTTTAAAAACTTAATTTTTTAATAAAGGAAATAAAAAATAGTTTTCTACAGTCCAATTTTCTTAGGAAGAATCTGACGGTTAAAAAAGTTACTAGAACTACTGTGAAGTTTGACGTATTCATACGTTAAGTCATGGAATCTGCAACTCTCACTTTTGATAGGGAACTATTAATAACAATAAATTACACTAATAATATGCCTATGGTAAAATATTACCAAGGTTGGCCGCAAATAATGTGTTTGTATTTTCTCAAAGGCCCTTCCTGTAAAAATTGGACTGAACTTTATGTACATAAATGATTAACTAGCCAAGATATTATATTTGTAAAGTACGGTTATAGCCGATTCTAACTAATATTTATTTAAGGACAGTGACTGCCTATGACGTCACGACAGGTCAAGATAGGATTTCCCATGTTAATAAATTTACGTTTATTTCGGCGAGTTTTAAAGATATATATATAGTTTTGAAACAAAAACCATAAATTCTTAAATAATTCTAAAAATATTCCTACAATGTCATAAAATTATTATTTTTATCTTGAAGTAGATTTTTTGTAANTCCTACAATGTCATAAAATTATTATTTTTATCTTGAAGTAGATTTTTTGTAAAGTAATTTTTTATAAATCATCTACATTTTAGGCTATTTGTCCTGGTCATGAAAATGTCCTGTAGGAATCTTTTTGCCAGGATTTATATTAAAAAGGTCCGTGGTAACAAATGTCTATTTGAAATAGGAAACAAGAAAAATGTAATTTTAAAAAAGCAACTCAATGTTTTTAAGGCGCAAATAGTATAGGGACTGTGTAAACTCGTCAGAGGAAGAGGGAAAGGGTTATCAGCACATATATAAGAGACCTCACAGAGTGAACTGCTTATTTTCTTCCCTCTCTTTCTATTTTCGTACATTGGTGTCTAAGTGTGTTAGTGTTTAGAGTGCTTAAGTGCGTCAAGATAAGATCCAACCCGCTTCGCAAAATGGCCTCGAAATATCCAAATAGGCAACGTTGTTAAATTGAAAAATGACACTTGGACATGGAATCGAACCCGTACAACGCCAAAGATCCCAGGTTTGATTCCCATGTCAAAGGGTCAACTATTAATAAATTCGTGTGACAGGAATGTGTGGTAAAGAGAATAAACTGTTAGAGAAATGGATTGGAAGAAAGATAAGTAGTCTGTGCAAATGTGAAAACAAGCGGGAAGGATGACTAGTCTTGGTAGCCTTGCACTTTGGTCAGGTGTGGATGAATGGGTAAGAGATGTCAGGGAGAAGGTTCAATCATACGCCCAACAGCTACCGTAAGCTGTTTGTGAGAAGGTTTGAGTTGGTGTCATCTAAGACTCCTATGGGGGCGTACGGAAACATACATTTGTAGAATTATGTTAGTTGCTGGTTATGCTCCAGTGGAGGGTGAACACGAGAGAATGTGAGAGCGAAGTCTTGAATTCATGTGAACTGGGTGAAAGAATTATCTTCTTGTTAGAAAATATGAATGGATGGGTGGGTACTGGGTATCCAAAGAGAGAATTCAGAGAGTGTGTTAGAAAGGTATGGGGATGACAGGGTGAACGAGAATGGTAAAGAGTTATTGAGTCCGTGTTTATAAAAAGGCTTATTTGTGTCGAACACATGGTATAATACTCACTCCTTAGCTCTTAGTATAAACA
>CABFWB010006027.1:6316-37643 GCA_902151455.1 Timema bartmani
ATATATATATATATATATATATATATTTATTTATTTATTTATTTCTTCAATACATTTGAACCGCTGGTGATATATATGTGTATACACATATTTATTTATATAACTTTTAAAGTTATAAACTATTATAATAAACTTAAACCGTTATTAGTACTTGGACTGCTATCTACATATTTTTGCGACTATAAATAGAGTTGTGTTGAGAACTAAAAGGGCCTTCTATAATCTTCACGCTGGAATCAAGTAATGACGGGAAACGTCATATCCCGATTTTGATAGTAACGTGGTTGCATCTTAATCTGTGAAAATAGATTTTGACAAGTAGTTGGACCTTAATGCATACTGTGATATTTATTTATTAGATGTTGTAAAGTTAGATTTCCTTAAAGGAATAGCTATGTCATCATCAGGAGATTTCGGAAATCCCCTGAGAAAATTCAAATTGGTTTTCTTAGGTGAACAAAGTGGTGAGCTGACTGACTAGATTATCATATATATTGTCATTTTAATAGTGGATAATTTGTTTTGGTCACCTTTTCGAAGGCATAGCTGATTATTTTAACAGATCTGAACAATTTATAAAATAAATTCAAGAAGTTTTTTAAAATGTAAAAAAAATGCTGTTCGTGTATTGGCCCTATTATAAAATTTAAATTAAATGTACATTCCTTTTTAATTTTAGGATTTTTTGGTTGAATCTTATTTAAAATTCTCTATAACTTTAAACTAGCAAAGAAATATATTTTCAATCTTTAAACTTCGTTGGGTTGATATAACTTTTATTTAAAGGGGCTAAGTAAGATAAGTTTGGTACTGATATAACTTTTAAAGGGGCTAGGTAAGGTCCTATTTTGTTAGGGCCGTTTATAAAATACAAACATATATTTTACTAGACAAAATTGATTTAAATACTACCATTAAAATATTGTTATTTAATCAGTATTGATAACATCTATTCAAAGTGACAGCTGCAAGCCACACGACTTGACATAATTGCCTACATGAAGCAGGCCTTAGAAATTTTACTTAAGGACTTTACTAGTAGGCTAGTTCCTATGAAAATCTTATTATATTAACCAGCTTTTCGAATATAAACTCACCACTGAACTTGTCTATGTTTAATATATTATGTGGTAAAAGGTTAACTGTTTCAAGTTTTCTTTCAAATACTGCCATGATAATGATCAACTGAATGTTCAACCATTGTAAGGATGACATGTCATAATTATATGTGCTTGTGTTTTTTAACGGAAGTCATCACACTGCACCTAATATAACAGTTGCAAGCACCATGATCAACTTAATGTTGACTTAACGTTAAAGGTCCATGCATTAAATTAAATCACATTGTACTTACAGTACAACTAACTTCACTTAATGTTAACCAGATAGGCCTATTCACTTTTCATACACGTTGTCCATGAGCTAGTTTTTGGGAATATTACACCTTGTGGTCTAGGGGTAAGGTGTTGGTCTTCTGTGCTGAGGGTCCGGGGTTCAATCCTCGGCCCCGGCACAGATTTATCTGATTGCCAAACCCTGCCTTCACCTCTGACAAGACGCGTATTAGTCACAACTTGGTAATGTGAGGAATGCCAGGCCTCCACCGTGGTTCGGATTCCACGTTAAACTGTAGGTCCTTCATTTCATCTCACAATCACCCTACCATTGCACATTAGCGTAAGTGCATATAACCCAAACGGGTAGTAAGACGCGGTGCTAATAATGATGATGATGATAATAATAATAATAATAATAATAATAATAATAATAATAATAATAATAATAATTAGCCATCAGAGTGCTAAGATTTTTCAGTTAAAAATATCAACATTTTATGATTAAACCCTCCCTACCTTAGCAAATATTTCTTTTTGCTAAGTTATATAGTTTGATAAAAAAAACTTGCCCAAAAAACTGGATGTTATGTGGTCATGTTGCTCTAAAATAGAACAAATCTGAGTTTGAGAACACGTGCCACACCTAAAACTATATCCCAATGAATTATTCTTTTTAAAAACACAATAATATAATCATTTTCAACCACTTCATTTCATATTTTTTTGTAGAAAACAAAACTTTTACAAATCACACGATTATCTTATATAGTTTGAAGAAATCTTGAACATCTAGGCTGTACTAATAAAATTACATAACTTATGATGTAAACTCATGCAAGTATCCATTCAAACTAAACATGTCTTACTGACTCACCTATTAAATGACATCACACCTATAAAAGCCCAAATTAATGTTTAAAATAATTATTTAGATACAAACTTGTATTTAAATCTTTCATAATTTATGGCCAAGATCTAACTACCGATATACTTCACACCCAACTGAACTTATCCTAACCTGTGATGTTTTAATGAAATAAAATTTTGAATAATATGGATGAAATAAATAATTTAATATTTAGGCCTATAGCAAAAGATGACAACATACAATGCAAAGATCATGGGTCAACACACAATTTTCTCAATATCCATGTTTCTATTGTGATTTTAGTGGTTTTCATTTTAATTGCAGGCCTATATCCCACACACTGGCATTGGAAACTTTAAAGTTCATTACCACACTTAAAAAAGTACGACACTTATCCCTATATTGAGCTAGTTCTATCCAATCCACCTCATTATACCCTATCCCTATCTTGAGCAAGTTCTATCCAATCCACCTCATTACATAAGCTTAAAAAGATAGACATATATTTTAACAAAACAGACAATTTTTATATGCTCTATAATTAGGCCAGGGTGCAAAATTTCTGGTAACCGGTCTCCATTGGCGGCCAAACATTTGAATCTGGTGACCAAGATTTGGTTTTATAAAATGTGTTTCAAACACACCCAAAATATATAGTCTCAGACACTCGTGTCTCAAACCAGCGTGTGTAAGTGCCTTGGAAATCGCGCACTTTCAAATTCTGTTTCCTGGCAACAGCATTTCCCCGCCACTGGAAGAAAAAACTGTTGAATCACACCCACCTCTCCTCCTTCACTCCTCGAACACCTTGGATTGGCCTCCCAAAGGAAACAATTCTTCAATTTGAGCTAGAAAGAAATAAAGAAGCTCAAGACTCTTTAATGAGAAAATCTTCTGTTAGGCGAGTGGGCAGTATACAAACTTTTGTTTCCTTCAGTGACTTTGAATCAGACGCTGGAGAAGATTTATAGTGAAAAGTGTTCAGCAAGATTCCCCAATTTACTCCAGACTCTCACATTTTGTGCCATTCTACAAGTGAGCACAGCTTCATGTGAGAGGGGCTTCAGCTGCCACAACAGATTCAAGACGGTTTACAGGAACTCTCTCAAGACTGAGACATTTCATGATTTGCCCAGAATTTCTGTTAATGGACCCTCCCTGTCAGAGTTTGACCCAACAGCTGGGATTAACAAGTGGTACTTCATTGCAGAAAGACGGCGCTAGACAAAAACGTGAAGTGCTAAAGTATGAACTTTAAAAATTGTTCATATTTTTCATAATCATGAATATGGGATTCCACATGCGATCTAGCAATTTTTTTAGTTCCTCTGTCCACACTAAAACTGATTTGAGAGAAAACATTTCTAGATAAATGTGCATCAAAATGTATTTTCCAATACCTTAGATAAGACCTGCCATACATTCATCTAGCAAAAAGCACAAACCAAATGCTTTAAAGTACATTCTAGAATGCTGGAGTTTGCTGGACACACAAAGGAAGACTCAAAGACTTAGTTTGATCAACTATTGTACTAGTTATGCATGCCAAACCATGCAGCTTTGTCAGTTGTCTCTTGCTACAGTCTCGACGGTTTAAGCTTGTGCAGGAGAGAGTTGCAGTAACAAATTACTTTTTTCAGTGGAGATTTATTATTTGACCTAAAATACAGAGGGTGGCCAAATTATTAGACTTAAAATACAGAGGGTGGCCAAATTATTAGACTCAATGGCTTTTTTTTAAATTCATTTTTATTTATTCAGTTAAAATCATATAAATATATTAATTTAATTTAATGCTCAGTACTTGATATGCATTCCTTTTGTTTTTATAACTGATTCAAGTCTCTTAGGCATACTATAAACCAAATGGATACAGCTTCTTCTAACATCCAAGTCATGGTGTCAGATCTCAGTGAGTCGCTCAATCCATTGCTGCTTAGTTAAGAGACTTTGTGATACTTTTTTCTTCATTATGGACCAGAGATTTTCTATGGGGTTTAGGTCAGGCGAGTTGCCTGGCTAGGGAAGCATACTAATTTCTTTTTCGGCCAAAAAATTTGAGATTGTTTTGACCTTATGACAGGGAGCCCCATCATGCATAAAGACAAACTCTCCATTTGGAAACCAGAAATTTGCTTTAGGGAAAAGCAGTTCTTTCAGAACCTTAAGGTACTGATCCTGTCTCAAAGTACCCTCCACAATATAAAATTCTCCTGGAGCCCATACTGACATAATTCCCCAGATCATTACTGAAGTTGGATATTATTACACTCTGCTGAACACAATTAATATTGAACTCCTCGTTGGTTCTTCTTCGGACATACTGACTGGATTCTTCACAAAGGGAGAAAATTGATTCATCTCTGAAGATCACCTAGAAGAACACACTTTTTGGTGTGTAAGACACACGTTCAAGGTCCTTAGCCCACTCAATGCGCTTTTATACCATTGCGAGAGTTATCTTAGCTTTTTTGCGGGGTCGACAAGCTTGAAAACCATCCCTAGTCAGTGTTCTTCACACAGTCTGTGGTGATATATCTACTCCGGACTCATGCATCTTGTAACAAAGTTCCATTGTTGTTAATTTTCTCTTTTGTATAGCAAGATTTTAAAGTTTTCTTACACCTCTGTCACTTAGTTTTTGCTTTCGACCACATTTTCCGGTTCTGTTCTGTTGGTACACATGTCCTAAGTCACTTTGTTTTTTAATTCGGCTCACAGATTTCTGTGAAATATTTAGTTTTTTTGCAATTTTCCTCTGTGATTTTGTTTTTTCCAGCAACGAGCAGCTTCTATTTTTCTCGGTGTTAAATCACATGCTTTACCCATAACCTCACTTTTGGGTTTTCACAGAAATTCATATTAATATTACAAACAATCATTCCCTTTCAAAGTTTTGTTTACATAGGACACTTAATACAGAACTTCTATTAACAAAAACCAAATGATAGAAAAACAAAACTATTCACTAAAACAGCACATAAATAACATATAGTAGAGAATCAGACAAATATCTGGTCTGAAGGTCAACCAACAGCTGACTGCAGTATTGCCAACAGCATTGAGATAACATTGTAAAAACATCTAAAATTTGTTTAAAACAAACCAAATATATTGTGACCTAAAATATTTACACTAAGATTGTTAAATCAGGAGCCTTTGGGGGAAGAATGTAATTTTTGTGTTTCTATTAATTTGAGTCTAATAATTTGGCCACCCTCTATAATAGTAAAAAAAAGATATTTAAGCTTATAACATTAACACACTTTAAAAAAAGGTGATTTTATGTTTAAAGTTTATTAATTTAAATACTCTTTGAAAATAACCATGGCTTTATCTCTACCCACCTCAAATCTTTGAGAAGAAAAACTAAGGAATTAAAAAAAATTCCAGGAATTTGTTAAAAAGAAAATCTCAGGAATTTATAAATAATAAAATCCCAGAAATAAAAAAAATCATAAGTATCGTTTATTTTATTTATCTAAAAGGTTAAAAAATCTCACTAAAATACTAATCAAACTACAGATGTTGAAAATACAGGCTTATAATTTTTTTTTTCAAAAGTCACCTTCTTCATTGGCTGCGTGGTCAGATGTGTCACTCTCACAATAAACCGGACTGACATTGACAGAGAGAGTAGGGATTGAGTCCCGGTCAGGTGTACTGAGGGTGGTTTTCCCCTGAATAGGTTTCCCACTTTTCCGCCACACAAATGCAGGTACACTTCCTCTAAATTCAACCTTCCTCATTTCTAATTCATTAGTGTAATTAGTACACATGCATGCTAAAAAAATAATTTACAAGTCCAGTTCACTAGCGGTTTTTTCTTTCTCTTCTAGGTTTAACATAGTATCTAAATAATATATGTTATTTATTTCATTGTTACTTTAGTTTTCACTGAACTTACTTTAAGTTTATTATATTCCTTTGTTTCAGTCGGTAAAACTTCTCTTATCACAAGGTTTATGTACGACAGTTTCGATAACACATACCAGGTAAGTTATAGACGAACTGCTATTATTAATTTTCACATCAAAATATGATAGTGTAAGTATCTATAACCCTGACAAACACTAATCATTGATGCAAGTGAGCCACTTTTATCATTTCTATTAAATAAATATAATAGAATTGTAGAGAAGCCATTTTTTCACATGATATAATGCAGCTGAAAACTTCAACTATTCAACATATGTATATAAAGCTTAAAAACCTTTCCTTCTATCTTTCATATGGAAATGTATATGCTATAAGGTTTTCTCTGGGGCTGGGCCAATGATGATAATCGACCAATTTATTGGCCAATATTGACACAATCGGCCAAGGATAATCGGTTTTTGTCATGCAGATATTTTAAACTGATAATTCAATATCTATAGATATATTTTAAATTATCAAGTAATGAAAATATAATTCATAGTTCAAACAAAAATATTTAAATACAGTCTCTTGAATTTAAAATCAAATTCTTTAATTCTGTGTTGGATATCTTATTTTATAATAAACAACAAAACCAACATTCTAAACAAAATAAACCATTCAATTTTATCTACCTAAAGAAAGGTGACCTGGTGGTCTAGGGGTAAGGTGTTGGACTTCTGTGCTAGGGGTCCGGGGTTCAATCCCGGGTCCTGGCACAGATTTATCTGATTGCCAAACCCTTCCTTCACCTCTTACAAGACGTGTATTAATCACAACTTGTGAATGTGAGGAATGCCAAGGCTCCACCGTGGTTCGGATTCCATGTTAAACTGTAGGTCCTCCATTTCATCTCACAATCACCCTACCATCACACATTAGCGTAAGTGCGTATAACCCGAATGGGTAGTAAGACGCGGTGCTAATAATAATAATATCTACCTTAAGGCTTATTTCAAATTGTTAAATACTTGATAAATATATTAGAGATAAAGATTTCTTCAAATAACAAAGTTATACACTATCAAAAACAATATTAGGTAGACCAGTATGATTTTATTTGTTGTGAATTTATATAAAATTAAAAATTCATCATAATATGGTGTGTGACTTCGGCTGCATGTTGATTACCCGAGGGCTCCAAGATCTGCTCGATCAATCACTCACTGGGTGTTCCTCGAGATCAGTTCTTAGAGCGTGTTCAAGTGTAATGTCGAATTACCAATTTACCACTGTTGTAAATAGTTGTTTAGTTATTTTGTAATTTAACTGAGAATTAATATATAGATCATTTAAAAAAAAACAAATCGGCATCGGTTACTGGCAATATCAGCAATAAAATACTGACATCGGCAATATCTGCAAAAGGGTTTATAGGCCCACCCCTAGTTTTCTTTTTTAAGTAAGGTCTTCACAAAAATCATTCATACGTAAACTACACTTGGTTTTAGACCTAGAATAAAAATGACAATTTCACCTCTTATCTAGAAAATGTAAATATCAAGTTTGAATGAAAATCCTCAAACAGTTTCAGCTGTAGACACAGGCGGTACCTGACTGGACATAAAGTGACTGGGCCTAAACTGGAGGCTAGATGAATTTATACTACTTAACTTCTGTCAAAATTCTTAAGAATACCATTTTAACACAAGGTTATAAACAGTTAAATATAAGGGGAAGAAAGATAGAGTACACACACTAGCGTTGAGGGGAAATGTTCTTATTCCAACTCTTTTGTGTTGATGTGAGTGTACTTCCTCTATACCATCCCCTTAATTCTTTCCATTAAGAATAAGCCTTTAATAACCACGGCCATGACCATATCCAGGAAATTATATCTAGGAGGGAATCAAAACTTTATAAAAATTTAAATGTAGTTTGTGAGGATGAGTGAAATTATCTTAAAATAAAATGGTTTTCAATATGTTATCATAGGCCCTACTTATTTAAAAAAATTTAACCCAACCCAATAACATGATGATTTTATTATATTTCTTAAACTTATAAAAGCACAAGCAAATTTAAAAAGAATTTAAAAATTGTTGAAGTGTGTGCATAGTCTAAATCATTGTTGCCAAATTTCATTTCCTAATAATAATCACTTAATTTATTACATTCAAACTCTGCATATTACCTACTATTATTTAGGTACTATTTTATTTGTGGAGGGTGGGTTTTGAACCCCACTTCCTTGGAGTTGGTTTGAAACATATCAATGCTATATGTTTTAAAAAATCACTTCATACATTAAATAATTTTACAACAATCTAATTATAACACCCCACTTGCTGAAGGGTCAAACAAAATCAGGTAGTCTTGAAATGCTATATTAAACTTGGTTTTATTTTGTTAATCTTGTAAGAACTCCTGTTTAAAAGGATTGAGGGACTGAAAAAATATTTAGCAAAATATGTCATCGAGAGAAGGTAATAGCTACAAAGACACATCTTTCAAATATTCAATTGACTGTAAAGCGCAGGTACCCAATCCCAGTCTTGTCTTTACATCAAGAACTGGCCAGCTTAGGACCACTACAGTTAAGCTTATAATTAAGTCTCAAAAGGAGTTGGGGGGGCTATAAGAGGGGCTCACTTTATCTTAATAAATCTAAACCATTATTTTATTAAATGCACTGTTTCCCTTAAGGGTGTGCATTTATGTTTTATTTATTTATAAAAATTAAATATTTTTACTAATTATATTTTTAATATGTAAATGAAAAAGCAAAGTACATTTAAAATAATCTTTTACACACCTACTAATGAAAGGTCAACATAACTAGAAATGTATTTATCTTCAAAGCTTTCTTCAAAATTAGTATTATAAATCAAGAGCTTTGATTTTGGAACTTAAATAGTAATGAGAATTTTGAAGATGTGATCCTACTATTATAGATATCAGGCACAGAGTACTCCTATGTATGCCTTGTGTTTACCAACAATACATATTTGGTCTATTTTTTGAAAGTACTGGGGACCAAAGTTTTTGGAGGAACTATGGCAGTTAAAAAAAGTATTAAGACTAAGCGAAGGTTGGGTGAAACTATTTATAGCCATTTACAAGTGAACAGTAGTGTAACTCTGCATCGTAACCATGGAAAAATACACACCCTTGATTATGGCTTTGGTACACTGCACGGCTCATTGCCTCAATTTTTTTGACTTCCGGTAAAAATCCCTAAGTGATTAATTATGCTATATTGTAGTTTAATTCTCCGTTTCCCCCTTTTTACTCCCAGGAGTACTTATATCATTTAATACATGTTCATTTCCTAACAATGATCTCTTAATTTGTTACATTCAAACTCTGTTTGAAATCAAACTAATCAATTATAATTAAATTAAATTAGTAGAAAATAAAATACATCATAGTTAATTTTATGAAAAATGAGATTCAATTCTTTACACTAGTCAACTAAAGTAGCTGAAAAAATGGGAATTTCTTTTGAAAAACTTGGGGAAAAAATGGACAAGTTTATATAAAAAAGTGGCAACACTGTGTAAATTTAGATACAAGTGCTATGATTTTAAGGCCTGCCTGCATTCACTGAAGCATCTTGGAATGGAAAATTCCTCTTTATGAAAAAATAAACTAGTTGAAAGGATGTTTTTTTATTATCTCTTACATTAATCTTTAACGGTAACAATAACGTTCTGAACCAACTGTAAGTTAGCACACAACTTAAAAACCAAATAATCTTTAAAACGTCACAACAGCCAAACCCCTTACTGTCAAATCCCTACTGCATTGTGCCTGGTACATTTAACTGGATCGATTGAAAATACTTTATACATTATTAAGACCATGATTCTGTCACAGTTAGCACTGGTATGGACTGGGTATTGCACATCTATGATCTGAATTAATCTTAACCAACCTTAACCACTTTTTTGACAATGGTGAATGATATTTTGTGAATTATTCCAAAATCAATATTGTTGTTACCTCATTCTTTTATAATTATCAATACTATTTCCATTATGAATTTAATTTAAATCATTTGAACATATTCTTACTAGGATTTAGGTGATTTAGTAAACTAAATGCTGTGCAATGTGTTGTATTTTATTGTGTTTAACATTATTTAAAAATAATGTAAATGTTTTGTTTATTTTCATTGCAGGCTACCATAGGAATTGATTTTCTTTCCAAAACAATGTATCTTGAAGATAGAACGGTAAGGTTATTTCTTTTAATATTGCCAATTATTTGCAAAGGTTTGCTTTAGTAGTTTTACTAATTTTACAGCCCGCAAAAATCAAAACACTTCTTTGAACAGAATATGATACTAAATTTAAAAAAAATTGTTGGTTGTCATTTAGGAAATCGTACATTAAACTGAGTTTTAAGCATGCAAAAATTAGTCAAAAAATGTTTAATTTGGGTGTCATTTATGAAAAGCAAATAGAAATGATTTTATTTGTTTTATTACAATATATGTTATATACTATATACATTTATTATTATTATTATTATTATTATTCACAAACTTAAGAAGACGGTGAATCAAACAATATCAATAGTCAGAAAGTTTTATAATTTTGAATAAAATTATACAATTTAAACAAAACTAAATAAAATCACAAAATAAATGTAATTATTGACTAACAGGGTGTCGACTGGGTCACGAAAGTCACAGAAAAGTCACTAATTGCAAAAATGTTCACGAAAGTCCCCAAAAAGTCACTAATTGCAAAAATATTCACGAAAGTCCCCCAAAAAGTCATAAATTTTCAATATTTTGGTCATAAAGTCACATAAATATATGTATGTTTGAATTTCCCGTGGATTTTAACAACGCGAACGCATCGAAAGTTGCGCCACCCACTACCTATGATGACATGTGCTAGCCGGAAGTTGCCTGATGGTTCTTATCGTGATACCAAGAATAAGGTTAATGTTCTTAATCTTTTTTAATGTTGTGTGTGAGTGAATTTTGCCTATATATGCATTATATAATATTCAATCGTTTACCAGAGGAATTTTATGGTCAAAAAAGGTTAACCAAAAGTCACTAATTTTTGTTTCTCCAACTCACAAGGGGAATATACGGTCAACGGATTTTTGTAATTTTTAATACTTATAGTACAGAAAGGTCTAGACCCAAATAAATACCCAAACCCATAGGGCCAGATATCCAAAAGTTTTCGAAAAATAAATTTTGAAAAATGTAGAAACATTACGAGCGAGGGATATACGCTAAAGTTAAGACAATCGACAACAAGTCTCGTGGCTCCCTGGATAGCGCACGAGCCTAGTATCCCGTAGATCGCTGTTTTGAGTCCTACTGATGATTTTTTTTTTCTCCAACTCTTTTAACGCCTATACCCACATAACTTACAAACATGA
Source organism: Timema bartmani (assembly GCA_902151455.1). Taxonomy (NCBI): domain Eukaryota; kingdom Metazoa; phylum Arthropoda; class Insecta; order Phasmatodea; family Timematidae; genus Timema; species Timema bartmani. The sequence continues at coordinate 17,789 of CABFWB010006027.1, forward strand.
AAAATTCGTCAAATTGATATGCTAGTTAATAGATATTTCAAGGACGTGTCGTGAAACGGACGGTTGTACAAACTAGCATTCGCTCATGAGCTCTTCGATCATTAAGACGTATTTATAAACATTAGTGTATGAAAAAGAATTTCAATGTCCAATATCGAATCGGTTGATGTGCCTGGCCCTTCGACGGTACAAGAAGAAGAAGAAGAAGTCGTTGCAGAAGATAGTCTGTGTAGTGAATCTCCAAAATTACGCATGAAAGATGCGTTTCTGTATTACCAGCAGATCCTTGAGCGAAATAATCTCATGGCAGCACAATCTTCAGGGCAAATTAATGATGAAGCAATGCTGCTGGCAGAAGACAATTATGAATTTACGATACAAACACAATATGAGAAGAAGTTTATAACGGACGATGAATTGATTATGTTTGATGAAATCGATGAGGGAAATGCTTATCAAGAAATTCCACGTGACGATACTTCTGACGACGAAGATTACGAACCGGAAGAGAAAAAAACAAAAAGGTCTAATGAATATATTTCACTGGACTATAAAATAAAAGCTGTTAACATAGCCAAAGCTCACCCAGGCTGGAGCCTCAAAAGTCTGCAGAGCAAAGGGTGCCATCGCTTAAAACGTTACGAGGATTTGGCAAAATGGGAACAGCACATCAAGAAGGGTGGAACACTGTTTGACAAATATGCGGTCGTTGATTCTTGGACATACGATCGCTTCACAGAAGCTCGGGAAAACCACCTGCAAGTCACTACCCGCAACTTGCAGCAGTGGGCTTTAGCTGCTGCAAGTCAATTTAAAGACTTCGACTTCGAAGCCTCCCAGCCGTGGGTTGCGAAATTCAAAAGGACGCATAGAATACGCCAACGAAAAATTACCAAATTCGTAGCAGAGCGAGAAACCACAACGATAGAAGAAACGTTGGCTGCCGCCGAAGACTTCAGAATCCAAGCTCGTCACCTGATACCCAATTTCGACCGCGATTTCGTCATTAATACAGACCAAACAGGTATTAAAAAAACTCATGCTTTATGATCAATATATTTTATTGTTAAATATAACGTTTTGTGAAATTAATATCGTGTTTATGTTTTATGAATATTTTTCAGGCTGCCAATATCAGTCTACCTTTGATAGAACTCTTGCGACCCAAGGATCAAAGGTAGTTCTTGTGAAGAGAAAGAATATGAATAAGGTGACGCATTCATATACGGCGCAATACGCAGTCACTTTATCTGGCAAATTATTGCCCCTTGTGTTCGTATGCCTACAAGAGACAACCGGTTCATTCGGGCCCAGGGTACAAAAAACAGTAGATGAGTATCTTCAAAAATATAAAAACGTCGTGGTCACCTCATCAAAGTCCGGAAAGTTGACAACAAAGCTCTACACGGATTTTTTAGTAGGCGTATTAAAGCCGTACGTCAGAGAGGAAAAGTTTCTCTTACTTATTGATTCTTGGGGAGGACAGACAAATACTGCGATGTACGATGAAATTTTTAAAGACGAAGCTCGTCTGCCGACGTGCACTGTAAAGATTATCCCTCCAAAGTGCACCCCGTTGGTCCAGCCGTGCGATGTATATTTCTTTCGGCAGGTGAAAAATTTTATAAAGCGTTTGCAGAACTGCGCCTACTTACTGGAACGGGAACGCGAAATTAACTCTAGAGAGGATTGCTTGAAAATTCATTCCATCGTACATCACCAGCTGTCTTCCCCAATCTTTGGCAACATGATCCGGTACGCATGGCATGCCAGTATAATCATTGACGATAAGGAAATTTTTATGAACGTGAACGAAGTTTGTTTTCCGATGGAGATTTTGAAAAATAAATGTAGTTGCAAAAATTCATCCTTCATACAGTGTGCGAGGTGTTGTAAAACGTTTTGCTTTCCTTGCTTTTACGACGAATATCATCCGGCTCCTGTGAAACTTTGGAGCAAGAGTAAAAGGTTATTTGATTATAAGAAAAACTATAATGTAGTAAAAAAGAATGAATACCATATATGTAACGATTATTTTTGTACTTTAAGTTAGTTAGAATTAAGGAAAAATATAAAATAAACAGATTTCTTACATTACATTTTTGTACAAAAATGTTCATTCATTATAAACATTCTCATGTAAGTGATGTGGGTATAGGCGTTAAAAGAGTTGGAGGAAAAAAAATCATCAGTAGGACTCGAACCAGCAATCTACAGGATACTAGGCTCGTGCGCTATCCAGGGAGCCACGAGACTTGTTGTCGATTGTCTTAACTTTAGCGTACATCCCTCGCTCGTAATGTTTCTACATTTTTTTAAATTTATTTTTTCAAAAACTTCTGGATATCTGGCCCTATGGGTTTGGGTATTTGTTATTTGGGTCTAGACCTTTCTGTACTATAAGTATTAAAAATTACAAAAATCCATTGACCGTATATTCCCCTTGTCAGTTGACACCCTGACTAACTTGTGTGCTGGCCCATGATCCTTTGCGTTATGTTCACCCATGATCCCTTGTGTTATAATGTTGACCCATGATCCTTTGAATTTTATGAAGCCATCTTTTCCTCTAAATATCAAACTGTATTTTATCAATATTATTTGAAATTTTAATTTACTTTATCAATTTTAGCTAAAACTTAAATTATTTTTGCATGGAAGGTTAGGCTAAGTTAACTGGATAATAACTGTTATGGTTAGCATTAAATAATTCCTCTAAAATTATTTATTTCCAGTCAAAATATCAACTATGCTATTTTAATATATTTCTTTGTGAGATTCCTAGTTCTGATCTAGATGTGTGATAGTTTTCTTTGTAGTATTTCTTTCGAAGATTTCCAAGATTTTCTAAACACGATAAAAGAACAATAGTTATTAATTTTCAGGCATTGTGTTTGCAACAAAAAATGTATTTTGTCGTTGTAGCCTTTTTTGTCTTTATAAAAACAATCAATTTAATTTGGGATACAATATAACCGATAGATATCTTGTTTCTTAGGTGAGTTATTAGTTTTTGTTTGTAAAAATAGTAAAAAAAAGATTACATATAGATTGATTTGCCATATTAATTTGCTTAAAAAAGCTCAATCATAAAATATTGATATTTTTATTAAAAGAGATTACAAAATCTTAAAGACTCTCTTACAAAGCTAATGATAAATGCCTCAACCACACTTTTTTTGTTGCTCTGGATTGCTTAAGACTTGTTAGACAAAAAATGCTTACTATTTGTTGAATATTTTGAATATTCTAGGTTTTATACAAATATTTTATGATTTTTTATGTGTGCATAATATATTTTGTTTTTTCTTTAAAGTATTACACCTACCTATCCCTGTAACTAAGAGAACTTTTTCGTGTGTCAATAGTATTCCCAATTTTGATTGTAATTGGCATTTTAAAAGGCTCTATTATATACACCACTACTATATAAACACAATTAAATATATAAACTAATGGTATCCCACACAAACTGGCCTTAGTGGCTGCAAGGTCTTAGTCATCACTTTCACACTATACATTGATGGAGACATTAGATCTTATATCTGGGTCAGGTGTATCAAGTGATTTTTCCTCATTCCCGCTCATTAGTGTAAATAGGTGGATAGTCCAAACAAACAGTAGGATACTGTGCACTTATAACAAAACAATATTATGACTTAAATGATGAGGGTTCCCCCTCGCCCCTCATTTTTAATACTGCATAACCTGCACAACTTACAGCCTGTGGACCACTTGTGGCCCACTAAATGATATTCTTCAACCTGACAATTAATCCAAATATCTTGATCATAAACTGCAGTCTGCTACACGAGAAAAATATATTATTGTAAAATTTTGCTTGGAAGACTTAAAAATGTATAGCCATTTGTACTGATTGTGTCCCAACTATAATTAGAAAAAACAAAGAAGCACTGGCATTCCTTGAATTGTTTTGAGGTAAACAAGTTGTTTAGAATGAAAAAGAATCACCTATCATTAAATAGTGATCACTTTGAAGACATACAAAAAAGATGAGGAATTTACTGATGACAAAATGTGTAGTGTGTTTCAATAGCTCTCTAATGGTTTATTCGACTAAAACACTATGAAATGTTTAAATGTTAAAATTTAGTGAGAAATCAGAGAATTGTATTTTATAGACATTCCCCAAAAGTGTTCTATGCTTAAGACAAGCAAGCGGCACAGTTACTAGATTAGGGATTATACGATACGGTACTGATAATTGCAAAAAAATTAACTGCTCTTTGGAAGAGGCTCAAGTATTTATTTTTGGCCTTGCCATTATCCAAGCTGCTTGTTCAAACTTAAATCCTTATTCTTGGGTATATTTTCAAATGTTTTAATTTTTTAATTAATTTAATTTAATTTAATTTAATTCTTATTTAAATGCTTTAATTCAAGTCTCTTTAAATTACATATAATGTATCTCAGTCAAACCATTTATGGGACCATAAGAATACAAATTTCAAGCTTTAGTAACAATTTCTGGACGACTTGATCTATGTAAAACTTTTTTCTATTATTTTTTATTACTTTTCCACCTTTAAAAAACACTACTTGTTTGTACTGCATTAGGTATGTACTTTCCATTTATTTTCAAGGAAATTCTCCTTGCTTGTTTCCATTATGGTTTAGCTAATAAGATAGGGTCATAGTCAAGGTAAATCTGTATTTTTATATTTTTAGGGTGGCTATGAATGATACATATCTATAAATACCAAATCAAAAGAAAATTAGTTTAATAATAATGCATTAAAGTATTGTGCAATGTGCAAATTAAAAAAAAATTAAATCATAGATGTGATTCACGTTAGGTATATTTTACTTATGTTACTATTGCATACATTACTTTCAATAAAGGACTAAAATTAATTAACTTTAAAACCATTATAAAAATATTGTTAATATTTTGGTTGTGTTTTTACTGTAGATAGCCTACGCTTAATGTGTGTGTGTCCGCATCATATTTCACAATACACAGTTGTGTTTATAAAAAACACATTTAAAAACAAAGTATGGGGTTGTTACTTTAACCGTGTTTCTTTTTCTTAGTTTCAAATAACTCTTATTAGGAGCATAAAAAATAATATCTTCAGATCATAAAATATTGTGCTTGTTTAATATTCCAGGTTAGGCTTCAACTTTGGGATACTGCAGGACAGGAGAGGTTTCGAAGTCTAATACCGTCATATATCCGTGACTCAACAGTTGCTGTAGTTGTGTATGATATTACAAGTAAGTTTGTTTATTTATTTAAGCACTAGCATAGCAAATGCTACTGGAAAAAGTAACCAGCCATTGTCATAGTGTAATTTTTTTTTAAATTTATTATTTAATTGTATTGATTATCATTGGTAATTAATAAGCATAGCTTATAATGAAAGTTATGGAAGGAAATAAATAAATTAGTTTTTAGACACCACTCTTCCTAATCATTTCCTTTATTTCTTATATATGGTGGCTACAGATAGGAAAAACCAGAAAAAAAAGAGAATCCTCCTATTTCAGGTAAAACAGGGAAATATGAAGGAAATTAATCAAAAATAAGGAAAGTCAAGCAATTTAAATACCTATCCTGCACCTAAACACTTATATAAAAGTTTGAGATTTTGTTTCTTGATGTTAACAAAATGCATTGCTTAGATATAGCACTCTTAACATGAGATGACTGTACACGGTTTGTTTTGTACCACATTACACAAAGACACTATAATACCTAATTAAATACTATAAAATGAACAAGACCTTGTAAGAATCTTGATGTTTGATAGCTTAGGATGTTTCGAAAATATGTTATCATTTTAGTAAACGAATAAATTCTTATCCACCAAGAAAAACTGTAAAAAGCTTAGATCTGGAATTCTTTTAAATGTTGTCTGGAAAAATTGGAAAAGACGAGGAATTTTATCATAAAAGTTTTGTATCCATCCTGTAATAAGTAAATAATTTTTCTACAGTTTTTCATATACTCTTAACATTTTTAAGAATTTTCCCCCTATGTAAAATTAAAGATGGTTGTTATAAATTCTCTAAAAAAAATATTTTTCAAGGGTCAAGTTAAACATACTTTTTTAACCATTTGATTTATTAAGTACTAAAACCAATACGTTTATTATCTCGCTCATTAAAACTATTTGAGAGAATTCATCTTGCAAAATCGTCTGCGGCAGCTAGTAAATCGCTTTGATTAATTTTAAAATATGTCAATAGTGTGTTGTAATGTATGTTATGGCAAGGTAGAACGATTTTTAATAATGGGATGCTTTCACCATGAAGGTTGTTTTACAAAATTACAAGTAATCACCATCTTTGATATACTAAATTGCATAGTGTAAGAGATTAGAATCTGTAGAAATACTATGTTGCCACTCTCTTTCATTTTGTCTACCTTGAAATCTATGTAGTAGCTATCACCCACCTTCAAAATCAAGTCCAGTGAATTGCATTTGAGTTAAGACTGCTTATAGAATCTACAGAGTATAAGAGTAATAAAAAATTAGTCACACATATAATACATTGTGTGAATTTAATTATTTTTAGGGGTGTATGAATAGGATTGTTTATCAAATCGAATATCAACATTTCGAACGAATACCGAATACTGCAAATCAAATGTAGATTTTCCTTACATTTTTGATAAAAATAATTTAAATTAGTAAATTCCTTTTAAAAATGTGGTCTTATACTTATACTTATACTTATACACATACTTATAGTTAAGTATGTGAAATGCAAAAAATTACTTCAATACATTATTTGAGCTGGTATCAATTAAAAAAAAAGACTGAATTTAAAACAAAATTTCAGGAAATTGAGAGGAACTTTTGATCCAGTTTTTAGACAACTGGTTTTCCTTAAATCAAAATTTTTAAATTTTGTGATAAGTTTTTGGAAGAAATTTAAATTTAAAAATTGCTTTGAGAATATTTAACTGGTCAGTGTGGAGATTATATCTCTTTCAATTAAAACATTATTATTATTAGAAAGGGTAAAATAATGGGGTGATTAATAAACAAGGTCATATTTTGATTCTTTCATCATTTATATTATTTCAAAGTGTAGTTCTCATTTTCTAATAGCAAGGCCACTTTTGTTTGTGTGATGATTAGCACTCAACCCAAAGTTAGGTTGGATTCTAAACCATTACACTGTCAGCTGAAAACCTAGGCAGCACTGAAAAGGCTTATTAGGTAAATTAGGAGTGTGGTAGTTTCCTGTTGCTTTCCTCATTGAGCCAGAAGGTGCTATTGCTCGTCTTGGATATCTAGGTTTTACACCCCTTAAGTGCTCTAGTCTTGGATATCTTGGTTTTACACCCCTTAAGTGCTCTAGTCTTGGATATCTAGGTTTTACACCCCTTAAGTGCTCTAGTCTTGGATATCTAGGTTTTACACCCCTTAAATGTTATCTAGGCTTGAAACCCCTTGAATGTAATCTAGGTTTGAAACCCCTTAAATGTTTTTTGTTTTGAAAGCTTTTAAATGGTATCAAGGTTTGACACCCCTTGTAATCTCTATATTCTGTCTGGGTCGTCTCCCTGTCCTAACAGACTAACAGGTGCACTCAGATGGTTGACCATGCAATATTGCCTCCTCCCATCCCACTTCATTTTTACGTTTTGTGAAATATGATAGAGTAGCTATTTCTATCCTTCTATAAATGTTTCATTTCAAGCACTTTCACTAGAAGACCAAGAACGAGTCACGTGGCTCCCAACTGTTCGTCTCTCCACCAGCCATTATAAAAAACCCTCCCCCTTCTCCCATCCCTTAAGGCCCATTGACACGTCAGTGGACTAATGCATGTTTACTAGTACTAGCTTACTAACATGATAGCTGTGTTGACATGCATTTTTCACTTGTACTAGTATCGCTTCTAAAAACATGGCCAAAAATGAAGTGGTGCGAACTGATCTCTCTATTGGAGCCATTTTTTTTTATCACTGCGTCTCATTTCTCGTTCAGGTTATTTATATGCATATAATAATTATGCTTATGTGTTAGGACGTAAGAAGAGTGGATTTAGAATAAGAAAGGGCGGCCAAATAAATTACACTTTTTCAGTAAATGCAATTTATCATAATTAGTTGACCTATTTAAAAAAAATGTTTTATATAGACAACATAAAAAAGTTAGTGATTATTATGTCTTCTTGTTCTTAGTTCCTTGATAAATAAAATAAATTTCAGTTGATCCCAAATAATTATTAAATTATTTTGCTTGATTTGTTAACTCACTTAGCATACATGGTAAATAAAATTAAACTTAAATAAGGTCAATAAATCCCTATGCAAACAAACGCGGTTGGGCATTTTTTTAAATAGGCCTAACCCAGTTTTTTCAACCTTGTTTTAAATATTGGTATACTAACAAAATATATTAGTAAATGCTAGCTAGGCCTAATTTTTTTAAAATTATAATAAACTAATTTGTAGATTGGTTTGGATATAAATTATCTGATTTGCTATGAGACAATAATATTATGTTGTGTATCTACTAAAGTTGCTAAAGCATTACTACAAATTGTTTGAAGTGTATGGGCTGAACATTATTGATTAAAACTTATAAAGATTGGTTAAAGTGTCAAATACGGAGATTGGAAAGCGTGGGAAAACCGCAGGCCATTCATACCTTACTTGCCAATAACACAAATATTATGTTGCTGGAACTAATCACGGTACTACAATGTTTTATTATTTTTGATTGTATATTAAAAATTTACACATGTCACATTGATTGGTAGGAAATAATAGTTTGATAACATTATTTATAACATTTGTTTACCGATATTTATATCTTTCACAAGGCACATTTGCAATATTTACGTAACCTTTTACTTTGTAAACTTCTTGAGAATATGTACGCCTGATATCACTTTACAAATATTCTATAGTGCAATATCCCTCACATTCTTATCTTTATAAATCCGATGCTTAAAATTCCACAAGGTGTGTACAACCCGAACGGGTAGTAAGACATGGTGCTAATAATAATAATAGTGATGATGATGATGATGATAAAATTCCACAAAATCTCATTCTTTTCTTAACATTCCACAACTAAGGGTCTCCCGCACACACAATTTTTTAGTTGCCGCCATTTTGAATTGTCTACATGCATTAGTAAAGTTGGAAGGTGACCAACTCTTTCACTTGCAAGTCGACTTGTTTGTTAGTAGCTTGCTTGTTTGTTTACACGATGCAAGTTGTGTGCATGCAGCAAAATTAATGTACTTGCATTAGTCAACTAATACCATGTCAATGGGCCATCAGGCAGGCCACAACCTCTTGCTTTCTGCTAACGGTATTCCCCCCTTCCCTCTTTTTGAACAAAGGACAAGAGTATTTTTAACTCTGAGTCACCATATTATCTGGCTACTCGCTTGTCTCGCGCGTAAACACACTGCTCTGGACAAGATTTTTAAGAGATTTATGACACAACTAGTCAATCTTGCTATTTGGAGGGTTTATTCGGAGTTTCGAATCGAATGTTCGGCCTTTAATTATTTGGAATTTCAAATACTTGCACACCCCTAATTATTTTACATCCATTACTGCTTCCAGCCTGTGGCCAAAGTACAGTAAGTTTGTTATTGAAGCCAAATATTTTCTAATTTCCTCTGGTGAAAAGAGATTGGACTATCATAGTATAGGTTACAATACAAAGGGATTGAACAGAGCATGGCCTGATCCATAGCTTGAATTGAAAAATATATCAGAGCAACATGAGTGTGTGTTAACTTAAGTCCATTGAAAGATATAGTTAGAGCAACATGCATTTGTGTTGACTTCCAGGTCAGGCAACAAGTGTGTGACAGTCATTATAAAAGTTTAATTGTCTTAAAGTTTTAAATCAATTTCAAATAGCTTACGATGACAACTATAATATCCCCAGTATAAAAAATGCTGCCACGACGCTGGGGTATAAATCCATTTACAGTTTCAGAGCATTATAGAAGGCCGGTGAACTTGGGACAACACCATGCCACTGTTTCTTATTTGTTTATAATGTGATCCCAGTAGGATCCTCCACAACACTGGCATAAATAATTACTCAGCTACCTGCTTCCTTGGTTAAATGCTCTAAGATATCACACTCGCAATATACTGGACTCCCAATGATGGAGAGATTGTGTTTTTTTTTATCTAAGGTTGGGTGTACCGAGGATGGTTTATACTATATGGTTTTCTACTCTCCCTCCATGAAAATGTAGATACATTTCCTCTAAATTTAACCTTCCTTATTCCAAACACCCTAGCATAATTAGTTCCTAGGTATATAACCTTAACGAGTAGTGTTGCGGTGATGAAAATAATGTATATTTTCTATGATACCTAGATTTGTAAAACTAATTTATCTTATGGCAACACATCATAATACAGTTTTAGTGCATACATACTAATTACGCTACTGTGTTAGGGATGAAGAAAATTATATTTAGTGGAAGTGTACCCACATTATTTTGCACGAAGAGAAAGTGGAAAATCATTTAGGGAAAACCACTCTAAGTACACCCAACTGGGATTCGAACCCCGATTTATCCTTCATTTGCAGTCTAGTTTATTAAAAGTGACTCACTAAACCATACTGCCACTGAAGCGGGTGTAAAACTAATTGATTTATGATTAAGATAGCCCCTATTATTTCATATTACATATTATATTAAATGTCTTAATTTGGTATCAATGGAGCTGGCCATGTTTCAAGAGACACTTCTAGATTGTCAGAATGACTGACAAAATTTGTGACAGCCTTTACCGTATTGTTGGTTATGTAAATATCTAAAATAAAATAAAACAAAACTAAGCGGTATTATCAGAATATTAAAATAAATAGGCTCTCAGTAAAGATGATTGGTTTATATTGTTACAATTAAATAATACCTAATTTAACATAAGATCTTTGACTGCAACCTACAGAAAAAAGTTAAATTTTAAGAATTTAATCTCTTCCTCCCAACTTTATAAACTTAAACTTTCTTTTTCTGTAGCATTTGTATTATATGGATTAACACACTAAGATCAACCTGTGGGCTTAGTTTCAAGAAGAGTGACTGGTATGAAAATGATACTTTGATTTCAACCATCACCTAATTTAATTAATTGATGTTGACAAATTTTTCAGGCTACCCTCATTACACAACCCACCTCTGTGGATCAGTATTGTGTGCGAGGTATCTTTTAATAGATTTTTTATTTTGTCTTATTGATTTAAATTTTCAACAAAAAGGAATAAGCTTCTTTTGCATCATTTCTATCCAAAACCTGCCTACTATTAAACATAGTGGCCTGGCTTGCTGTCAAGATTTTATAAGAAGAGTTAAAAAAAAATCCAGGGCAAGAATCATTGAAGCTGGAGGACTATTTATAATGACAGCTGTGTGATTTTTCAGAACTTTTTGTTAACACATTATTTCTTACCAGTTCTTTTTTTATTTATCGTATGGATAGTGTGTGTTTCAAAAAAGTGTGTTGGTGTTTCCAATACACGTGTTGTGTAATCTAATGTAGTGCATTGAAATGCAGTGTAATGCAGCATTTTTTGTATCTCGGGTGTGTCACTTCCATTGGTTTTTCATGATTTTCAAAAGAGATCTGCTTGAAAATAAAGAAAATGGACTAAAGTATAGTAATGGTGTCTTTTCGCGTGAATTCTGAATTTGGGCACTGTTTTTTTCCATGGTTTTCTCTCATTTTGCTGTTGGTATGTCTGTTTGAAGAGTGGCATTCTGCCTATTTTATAATATCAAGTATGTTTTTCGCTTTAGTGCTCTTTATGCTATTATGGTCCCAATTCACATTGAATTGATGGATGCACTTTTTATTACTACATACAATTACATATTTCAGGGCTGTGTGCTTATCCTATTGGTGTCTTTTCTTCATTAAAGTGGTGTCTATTGTCTACCGATATTGACAAAGTGATTTCAATCTTAGAAAAAAACTATCTCACATATTTCTGTGCTGATAGTCTTGCTCTTCTTGTAGACAGTGTGAAGATATCAACAGTGCCACTGTGTTATAAATCTCTGAGCAATGAGACAATCCCATGTGTCAAGTGCATTGGAGAGTGAAGGGTTTTTTCTTATTGGAACGGAAGAGGGCAACAGTGTTTGGGTAAGTGTGGGTGTAGCAGGATGCTTCTCATTGTGCATGTGTATAGAAAAGTGGTAAGTAGTTTTTCTGGCTCTCAGTCCTCGAGTCAGTTTGGTGTGTGTGTTTGTGGTGTTTTATCGTAGTGGCTGAGAGCAGTGTTTGTCTTGTATCATGTGTTCCCTTTTTTTGGTTTTGGAACATTCATAGGTATTTTATTTGGTAACATACGTTTGATGGTAGTAATATGACCAGAAAAATTCCATAATACCAATGGTTATGACACATTAGAGAGATATTAATTTGTGCTGCAATTGTCAACCCAAGCCTCTTATTCTATCCACTTAAATGCCAGATTTTATAATTGGGTTCCAAGTCTGGGATTATAATTTATCTCGGTGAGCTTCAAATCTTGGTGAAGAGGTGCAATAAGTCCTAGTTGTAAATACTGGTGGATATGGTGGTCTTCAAACCATGTCATCTGATGTAGTCTTTTACATATTCACTAAATAAAATACACATCTTTTGTGTACAATAGTGAAAAAACTTTTTATTTCAGTTAATACACACCACAAATCTCTTTTAACATAGTTGTCCCTGTTCATATGACTACTTTAGTTATTTTGGTTTTGTTATTCCACACACTTTTAGTGAAGGTTGAGTCATAGCTATGCTCTTGCACTAGAATTCATTTATGTTACAAGAAGAAGAAATAAAAAAAGTCTCACAACAATTTAAATTTGTGCTGGTGCAGGTGTACTGGGATCTAAAAATATTATTATTACATTAAGTTGTGATCTTAGTAAAATAATGTTTGTAATATAATTAAGATTTATATAGTGGCTGGAAAAAAAATATTGATTCCTGAAAACCTGGAATTGTAGGGAATTTTAAAATACAGTTTGCCTGGACACCCTGAGGGGAGATAAAAGCTATTTTGACAGGCTCTGAATTTTGTTAAGTCTAATAATACACATACCTCTAGACCATGTGCTTAGTTGAAAGCTAGACAACGTTTCTTAGGGGTAGAAACCCTGAAGGCAGGCAAAAATCCAGAACAGTTATACATGGTATGGTGTAAATAATTCCCAAACCTCACAACTCCAAACCTAACTTAACCTGGGCGTAATATTGGAGTTGATAAATATAACAACATTCATCAACTTTTTCATACTGACATGAAATTTTACATAGTGGTATAGTTTTTTTTGTTTTTTTTTGTGGTGAATAAAATGGGATGTAGTGTCACACTTGAAATGTTATTTTACATCCGCGATCTTGAAAACATGGCACCATAAAAGGGTATTTTGCAATTATCTCTTAAACCGATAAAAGTCTTAATGATAAAAAATAAAGAGGATAACATTGTATAGCATTGTATAGTAGTTTTCTTTCTAATCCTAACAATTTTCATATAATATCGCAGTGAAACTTTTGTACTAATTTATGAGAACCATTTATGGAGTTTCCCCTTCATATTATTTTCATATCACACCCAGTTGCTAGGTTTGGCATAGGCGTAGGGAAATTTTAACTACTTTTTGGGGGGTGGGGTAAGAGAAGGTGTCCAGTTAAAAACCATAAGTTTATGACGTGATGTTAAGACTTACTATTAAACCCTAATAATTAATAAAATTGTTATTTTATACAATAATGGTGGAACTTTATTTGTGTAAGGGTGGTGGGAGGGGCCAAGAACTAAAAAAGTTTTTTGTGTACTTTCTACCTCCCTCTCCCCCAGTTAAATTTAGAAATTTGGATGCTCCTAGAAGATATTTGAAGTGATCCTCCTCTAGAGAATTTTTGAAAATCATACACTTTTAACAACTACATATGTAGAATAGTGCTTCCCCAAAATATGTTGAAATTTTGATTTTTCTAGAGGATATTTGGATTAGTCCTCCTTTAGCAAATTTTTTAAAATTGGACGCCCCTAAAATCTATTTTAAGAAGTGCTCACCATAATTTGATTTATATATAAATTACATTCCCTAGAATCTAAATGACATGATGCTCACCCAACATTTTTTGATATTTGGAATGCCCTAGAAGCTATCTAGAATATTCTTCTGTTTTTTTAAAAATTAGATGCATCCTGGATCTATTTGAAGTGGTCTTTCAACAATTTTTTAAATTGGATGCCCTTAGAAGCTATTTGGAATGGTACTCGCATGTTTTTTTTTTCCTAACGTGCCCTGCTACGTTAGGCTTAGAGTTGTTAGTTTTGGGGCTTATCTTCATACTATCCTATATCCCCGTTATATAAGGGTGCGCCAACAAGCAATCCCGCCCAGTCGCAAAATTTACTTAGGCCGCCCCTCTCTGGCTGTATTTATAAACAAATGTAAAAGAACAGCTATGAATTATGATGAGTAAAAGAGATTGAATGCTAGAGTTGCATAAAATGAGTGAGAATTGAGAAATATTATCATTTGTTCTTCCTCCACAGACCCTGGTCTGTGGCCAGCAACCAAGACAAAATGTATTTTTTACTGCAAGCTAAACACATTTAAAAGCTCTGTCAAGTTACTAACATCTTAAAATACAACACATTCTGTTTGAATAACAATCATTCAATCCAAATACAGAGCATCAAATTGTTTCTGATTCTTCAAACTCAGGTGATGAGCTGGTGGAACCAATATTTACTTGTAATTACGATCCCTCTAATATTCAATTTGATTTTATTGCAATGGATGATGGTGGAGATGGTACGCCAAAACCTCAGTGCGTTATTTGTGGATACGTTTTGTCTAGCGATGGGATGAGGCCCTTTAAGTTTAAACAATATTTAAATATCAACCACAAAGATGTAACTTCAAAGTAGAAAGAGTTTTTTCAGAGAAAGTGTGTTGATTTTAAAGCCCAACAAGAATTTATTTAATGCATCACACACAAATAGTAATGCTATGTGCGCCTCATATAAATCATCCTTCAGGCTGCTAAGGCAAAAAGACCATACACATTATGCGAAAACCTTGTAAAGGGTCATATTAATGATGTTTTCTTAGAAATATTAGGTGAGACTGCAGCGAAGAAAGTTGCTTAGGTTCCACTCTCAAATGATACTATAGCTCAAAGAATTCATGATCTTGCTAACAATATGGAATAACAGCTCATAGAACAGGTTAGATTTGCGAAATTCTTTTCTTTGCAGTTTGATGAATCCACCAATGTGGCTAATATGGCAATTCTGGTGGTGTATGTGCGTTATGAGTATGAAGATGATTTGAAGGAAGATTTTTTTTTTCCATTTCACTGCCAACAATCGCAACTAGCTCTGAACTTTCCAGGGTGTTAAGCGACTACATTGTCAGTAAATGTGAATTGGTTTTTAAGTTTTGTGTAGGCTTATGTTATGATGGTATTGCAACAATGACAGGGAGACATTCAGGAGTGAGTGTCCAGATTTAGGCGTTTGTACCTGAATGCAAATCTACACACTGTTTTATTCACAGAGAACGTTTCGCCACATAGAAAATATCGACAAAACTGAAAAACCTGCTCATTGAAGTGGTAATAATTGTAAACCATGTCAAAGCAAACGCTTTAAACTTGAGATTGCTTGTGGCACTATGCCAAAATATGGTGGCTGACTATAAACAGCTACTATTGCATGCTGATGTACATTGGTTGTCAAGAGGTAAAGTCCTGTCGAGAGTGTTTGAGCTGAGAAATGTGCTTGCAGAATTTCTAAACTAAAAAAAATACCTACATGATCAGAACAATTTCAAAACATTGATTGTAAAGCCAGACTAGCCTATTCGACATATCTTTTCCAATGAACCTAACACATCCATACAAGGAAAAATGTCCTCTTGTTTTACAATGGCCGACAATATATAAAGGTTGAAACAAAATCTGAAAACCTGGAAGACTAGAGTTTCAAGGGATTACTATGACATGTTTCACTATTTGTCTGATACTATTAACGAAGGAGGTGAGGATCTTGATGTAACATATTTGCACAATGTCATTTTTCATCATTTGACAAACTTAGCAAACCAGTTTAATTTATACTTCTCAAAAGAGGAGGGTCCAAGGAGAGGGAATGACTAGATGGATTCGAAATTAATGTATGACATGGAATGATGAGATGCCTGTTAACATAGAAGATAACCTAATTGACCTAGCTGTTAATGAAGAATTGAAAAATTATTTCTAAAGTGCAAACTCACTTGCTTCCTTATGGATAAAAGTGAAAACAGAATTCCCAGATCTTTGTGAAATTGAAATGAAAATTCTTTTATAATTTGCCTCGACATATGTTTGCAAGACTGGTTTCTCTACTATTGGTATAATAAGTGTAATTAAGACGAAACATTGTAATAGTGTCACTGTCCATTACGAGTGGCTCTCTCCACAATAAAGCCACGGCTTGCTAGATATGCAAAAATAAGCAAGCTCATTTGTCCCATTAAGTGTTATATTATGTTATTTCTTTAATATCGATAAAACTGTTCTTCTATCAAAAAAATTAAATTTCTAATACCTACCCCACAAGGTATTAACCACCGAGCTGGTCCCTGGGTGCCACTGAAAAAATTATACTGGTCTGCCACAGGGTAAAGTTTGGGTAGCACTGCCTTAGTAAACGTTTAATCCCAACATTAGTGAAAATAACAAAAAAGTTGTTTCTTCCGATACCGGAGTGCGAGTACTAATATTAGTAAAAGTGTCAGGAAAATTTACTGAGTAAAAAATACTAGTATCGAAAGGAAAATATCGATATTAATAAAGTATTGATTCTTTTTTCCTCATCCCTATTAGTTTTTCTATTTACTTTAAGATTCTCTTAAAGATATCTTTACAATATTCTGATGGGGCAATTTGAAGAATGTCATATCTTGATTTTTCTTGGACAAGATTAATTAATTTCATTTTGTTAGCTACCCATAATCAANAAAACCATAGTTCAAATGGCATATACAATAATTATTGAGTAAGGGGCTGGAGATCAGTTTACCTGCTCCATTGTTAGATAGGACATGTGCACTCAGAATAGATCGAGAGGTGAGTGATGGTAATTTAAAAGAATCAAAGTTTTATATAAGATGTCTTTGTTCAGATAAACCCAATAAGGGGTGTACAGTATATTTGTGTACATAATCGACAGTTGATATGGTAAATTACTCAATTAAAATCTTGCTAACATTTTGGCTTACATTATTAACCCAATTGAAATTCCTGCAGGTGGGAGAGTACTAGAACTTGATTGCTATTTGAATATTTCTGGTCACAACAGGAGAATCAAATTATATTTAATAAGTTTTCATAAAATAATTCAGAGTCCATTGCATTAAAAAACCATAAACAATCTCAAAGGCTAGTTACTATTTCCCTCTCTGAATGATTACTAGCATAGCTGATGTCAACTAAAGATAGCCAGCCGGCTTACTTCCTTTCTTGGGGCCGGGATGGTGGGAAGGTGTTTTTCCTTATTTGTCTCTGTTAGTAGAAAGTTGGCCATTAAAATTGGAATTTACTAATAAATATGTGACAACTCATTTGCGTAGAGACTTTGCCTTCAAGGTTAATTGTTTTCCTTTTGGTTTATATTTACACTTTACACTTTAATCTCTTCTGGTTTGCCAATGAAGCAGAGAATGGGGCTTGAACTCTGGCCAGGTGAATCGATAATAAAAATTAATTAAAAAATTCCCACTCTTTATACAAATGCATCCCATCCCCATATCCTCAAAATTCTAGCTTCTTCATTCCTCTTTCATTAGTATGGATATGCAGATAGCCCTGATGAGTATTAAGACTAAGGGCACCTAAAAAAGAAGTAAGCTATTTTTGTAAGTATCAGTATCTTTTATGAGAATAAGTGATTTGGAAGCCCTCCGGTGTTGATAGACAGATCTAACAGAATGGGTTAAAGAAAATACATTTTAGTAATGATTCTCTAGATTTTTAAAATCAATTGGAAAGTTATTCATGCACTTTCTAAACATGCTGAAACTCGGCTATATGACACATGACTCTGAACCTTTTTTAAAATAGACTGTCCCCTTTCTGAATACCTACATTGGAAAGTAACTATATAAGCGCACGACTCACAAACTAGCTTAATCCTAGGACACCTCGAGGCTGTAAATTAATCAAAATACGATAAATATCACCCACCCCCACCCCCCCAACACAAAACAATTAGCTTAGTAAGAGGACATACAAAGTATTCGGCTCAGCTATCTAAAGCAGCGGTTCCCAAACCGTGCTACGTGTACTACCAGAAGTACGTACAATTATTCCAGGTAGTATGCCGTTAGAAGCCAAACAAAACAAGCAAATTCAAGTTTTAAAAATATATTGTCTCATAAAATACCATAAATATATTACGACTAGAGCTTTCAAACTCTGTTCCTTGATACCTCGATACTCTCAATTCTTACTGGTATAGAAAGAATCTAGAATTGATCTTAATATTACAATTCTCGCTACTTCGATTCTTAGCTCTCAATAAATTAGGCAACTAAACAAAACGGCAACATTCAGAATAGATAATAATCGATCATCTCTCATATTAATTTAGTTGCAGTTTCACTTAAATGCTGGCAAATTGTAAATATATCGTATTGGCCCGAATATTGTACGACCCCGAATGTAATATGACCCTAACATTTTGAGGTGTTCTACACGAAAAATAAATGGTCTCGAATATAATATGAATTGTCACTATGACATTAACAAGAGGTAAAAACTTTGACACAATTTTTTTTTAAGTAAAAGTGAAGTGAGACTGTCAGAATACATGAATCAGTTCTAAACAAGCAAACGATATATAACTTGTAGACTAGAAATGGCCATTTTCCGTATTATATCTATATATCTATCATTAATTGATATATCACAACATGTATATCGAAAGCTAAGACATTTCAATTCAATTAAGATGACCGCTCTCCTCTAATTATATTATTTGTAATTTTTCAATTTTTTATTTAGCTCTCTGAATAAGACAAGTTTAATAAAAATAGAACACAAATCGGCGGAGTTAATAAAAACCAGAGGAAAAAAGTTATATTTATTTTATTCAATAGATTTTGAGTGTATATTAAATATTGCCAAAACTTCATCAATAAAATGACGAGCTAACATGCGTATGATCAGTTATGAGCGGACGACTGAAAATTTTGGTAATGTGTGAAACGTGCTGCTCTTCTTTCTGTTATAAAATCTGCAATTTATTAATTTTGAGTTTATTTAAATTTATTGTTCCGATTTTCAGTTTTGAAGACTTTTAGTGTGTTTAGTAAATATCTATAAGATTGTGAGATTAAAGCTTCAAGCGACCATGCATTGTAATGGTAGAATCCAAGTTTCGCATTGAAAGGGGAGTAGAGTATCAGGCACTAAGATTTTCTTTACATTAACAATTACTATTAAATATCTAAAAAAAATTGTTTTTGACAAAAAATAGCTACAGAAAAAGTTTTTATTCTTAAGTAGGCCTACTAAAGTATTTAAAGCTGCTACCTTTACAGTACCTACTTAATTTTTCACCTGATGAATATAAACAAGACCTTCAGGCCTAACTGCTGTACTTTCCTTAAAAAAGCAAATTAAAATCGCCCTTATTTGTGGTGTCTCCAAAAATGTTATCCAAGGGGAAAATATCACCCGTGAATCTAGGCATTATATTAGATTTACGAAACAAATAATAAGTCATTTCATGGATGGTAAACATGTCACCCCCAATAGTTTTACTTTATGGAAAAGTCCCCTTCTATAGTGAATTTAATGATTTGTTTAAATAGT
>CABFWB010006028.1:9691-37630 GCA_902151455.1 Timema bartmani
ATGGAACCTGCTGTAAAGGTGAAGAAAAGTGTCGGCGTCGAGGTCGGAAGAAGACCACCGGATTAGGCGAAGAAGAATCACGGGCCTGGGAAGCGACCGGCCCCGAGACGGAAGAAGCTGGCGGAGAGCATCGGGGGAAACACCGTCAGCAGCAGGCTTGTGCTGCCCATCCAGGCTGGGGGAGTCGAGGGTTTCCATTCGAGGGGACTAAAGGCCCCTCTGGTCAGGAAGGAGCTCGTGCAGGGGGGCAAGTGGTCCGCCACAAGCCCGAAGGCGAACGCTTTAGCGGCAGCTGCCCTCTCGAGGGGCGTCAAGCCTCCAGTTGAGGCTGAAGCCAGTGGGGCCACTCCAACTCTCGGAGTAGTGCGAGCCGCTGGCCAAGGCAAGCGGGAATCTCTTTCGGGGGACGAATCGGCCCGTTCTTGGGCCAAAAAGGCATCGGCCCTTTCTAGGGCCAACAGGGCTGGCGTGACCAGCCCACCGGGTGTAGGCAGCGGGGCCCCCACCAACTACAGGAAGTGAGCGTGCCGCTGACCAAGCCCAGCGAGAGTTACCTTTCTGTGACGATTCGGCCCTTTCCAGGGCCAACACGTCAGCCAGGGTGACCTCACCAATTACCAGTGAGGTTGGCGCTGATGACCAAGGTGAAGTCAGTGGGGCCGCTCCAACTACCGGAGGTGAGCGTGCCGCTGACAGACCCACCGGGGTATCCGGTAATGCGTCTTCGGGCCTGGGCTCGTTGATCAGGTTCGGCCCCCTGCAAAGCGTCGGCAGCAATGCCGATGTGGGCGAGTCCAGTGGATTCCCTCTGACTACAGGAGGTGCGCGTGCAACTGGTGGCCTAAGAGAACTGGAGTCCCTTTTCAGGGCCGACAGCCTGCAAACCGGGGAGGAGGGCGAAAGCTCCTGCCAGCACGATGGGTGGAAACCTAAACCTAACGGTGCCAACGGAAGCCCTGACCAGGGGGAGCCTAGCCGTCTTTCGCCGGTAAAGACCACTGCAAGCGGCACAAATGCATGCGTTAGCGCAAGGGCCTCAAAAGCCCGCGTCAACTCTGACGCCTCCAGCCAAGGGGTGTCGGTAGGTAAGATACGCCCGGCTGAATTCTCATCAGATTCGGAAGACCGAATCACACGCTTCGCGCGTGTTGACAGCTCGTGCGAGTCCGTGGACGTGGAGGGACTGTATTCAGGACCAGACCTCCCATTGATGCTCGAAGAGACGAGCCAGGAGTCGGATGATGAGTCTGATGGGTTTCAGACCGTAAGACTCCGCCGAAGGGGTAAGGCCAGCAACACCAGGAAGCTACTGGGGGGCAACCCTAACCATTTAGGCGGTATCTCTAGTTATGAGAGCGGGAACAACGGTGGCCCAGGCCAGGGTGCGCCAGCGCTGAGCAAAGGTGAGAAGAGGCGGAAATATAAGGGTAAAAACGCAAGCCCTGTCTCACCTCAGCCTGGTACTAGTGGTTCTGGGCCGGCTCCCAAAGCCAAGGGGAAGATCCCTCCCATCATCATGTGTGATGTGGAAGACTACTCCAAGGTGGCGAGGGCCATTCGAACCAAGGTTCGAGAGCTTGTGGAGGCAGTCAGTCAGCCGGAGGATTGAGTGCGCCTCCAGTGTGGGTCGGAGGAAGAGTACCGCGCCTTCCAGAAGTACTTGCCGATCTTGGGGATCCAGCATTGGTCCTATGAGATGGGACGGGAGCGACTGGTAAGGGTCTTGGTGAAGGGACTCCTGACTCGGGCAGGCCCTGGCGACATCCAGGAAGAGCTAGCGGATATGGGTTTCCCCGTGAAATCCGTCACCCAGATACTCTCCCAGTGGAAACGGGACCAGAGGACTGGAGAAAGGCAGCGGTTGCCAAACTTCGTTGTCTCTCTGACTCCCGGGGAGCACACCGCAAGACTGTACTCCATATCAGTCCTGTGTGGGCTCCACGTCAGGATGGAGAAATACAATTCTCCCAGAGGTCCGGTGCAGTGCAAGAGCTGCTTCCTGTTTGGGCATGTGCGGAGGGATTGCCGAGCTATCCCTAGGTGTGGGTTCTGTGGGTTGCGACCACGAGAGGGGTGGGTGCCTGGAGGAGAGACGATCTCCTCCAAATTGCTTGCACTGTTCAGGAGCCCACTCTTCGAGGTAGCGTGGATGTCTCACGTACAAGTCCTTCCGAGCGGCGGGGAGTGTTAGGGCCTCCAAATTTCAAGCAAGGAGGACGGATGGCCTAAGCGAAGGCCAGAAGCCCTCGGGGCACATTGCGGTACGGAAGGTGACCGTGACTCCAGCTCCAAAGCCAAAGCCACTGGTGCAATCTTTCGCCATTGCGCTGTTTGCGAGACCAGCCCCTCAACCTCAGGCTGAGGCCCCTGCCAAAGCCACTCTACCTGAACCGTTTGCATCCGGTTCATCCCTTTCGGTCGAGGAGCCGTCCAAGACCACTCCTCTCCCAATCCCGACCCTCCCTTCCCCTGCACCTTCCTCCCCACACCTATGCACCCTTCCAACCCTTTCCTACCACTCGCCACTCCTACCCTTGTCAACCCTGCCACCCCTACACCCAACCCTACCCCTGATGCTGGAAAGCTCAAAATTTGTATTGAGCTTCTTAAGAAGATTCCGGGACTTGATCCATGGGACTTTTCATCGAGTTTCTTGAGGAAGGTCCAGGAGTCTCCGAGGAGTAACCGTGGCGACCTGGTCATGTAGCATATCATTCTCTACCTGGTCTCCCATGGTGGCGCACCCGAATAGAGGACCCCCAGTGCTGAAGTAAATCACGGTCACATTCTGGAACACCATCGGAGTCGCGGGGAAGTAGGCTGAGCTAGAAAGTTTCCTGGCAAAGCATCGTGTCGATGTAATGCTGTTGGGAGAAACCCACTTGCGCTCCGCAATGAGGTTCTCGTTGGCAGAGTTCATCTGCCATCGGAGAGACCGAGCGGGGGATGTGGGAAGGGGTGGGACGGCGGTCCTGGTCCGAAGGGGTCTTGACCATCACGTCGTCTCTCTTCCTCCCCTCCAACACATGGAAGCAACGGCTATCCAACTGGTGACCTCTACCGGCCCAGTGCGACTTATCTCCATCTACTTCCCTCCCTACCGCCGGTTCAACCAGGCCACGAGGGCTGACATGGAGGTGCTGCTTCGAGGTACCACGCCTGTTTTAATCGGTGGTGACTTCAACGCTAAGCACCCTTCATGGGGCTCTAGGATTATGTGCGCTCGCGGCGGATTGCTCCGCGACGTCATAGATCTACACGGCTTGGTGGCTTCCGGTCCCCCGACCCCTACCCACTTCCCTCTCAATCCCATTGGCTTCCCGGACGTCCTCGACTTCGTTGTCTCCAGAGGGATCAGAAGGCGGTTGGTGCTGAAGTCTCTAGCTGAGCTAGACTCGGATCACAACCCCGTTCTTGTGAACTTGGGACGCGCGGTGTCCTTCATAGACCCCCCCGAAAAACCTGACCTTAAGCGCACTGACTGGGACAAGTTCACGAATGTGTTGAGAGAGAGGTTGGGACCCACACCTACTTTTCGAACAGCAGCAGAAATCGATCGCGGTGCGGAGTTCATAACTTCCGTCATCAAGGGGTCGCTCGAAGCTTCGACGCCAAGGCACCGTCCTAAGAGGGCGCCACAGGCTTCTTTGCCCGATTCTATCCTCAGGCACGTCCGGGAGAAAAATCGGCTGAGGAAGGCTTGGCAAACCTCGAGGGACCCGGTAGACAAGGCCAACTGGAGCCGCAAAGTCCATGCGGTTCGCGAGATGGTCAAAGAATACCGGAACAGTGTCTGGGAGGACAAGATTGAGAGCTTGTGCGTACAGGACAGGTCCCTGTGGCGCATGACGAGGAACTTGATGCGGGTCCCCGCACCAAGGCCGCCTATTGTAGGTCGCAACGGGGTGGCCAACTCCGACCAGGAGAAGGCCGATGCTCTCGCTGAGCACTTAGAGGCACAATTTGTACTGACTGACGACCCGTCAGACCCAGTGCACATTGCGCACATGGCTCAGGTCATCAGTGCGGTCTCGTACAGACCCTTAGATGAACCTGAACCCACGGAGGTGGCAGAAATGTAGCGGACGTTAGCCACTCTAAGAAGAAACAAGGCCCCCGGACGCGACGGTATCAATAGCGTGGTCCTCAAAAAGCTGCCCTTGGAGGTGATTAACTTCCTCGTGGCGTTATTCAACACCGTCTTGTTCCTGAGTTACTTCCCTGAGCTATGGAAGCACGCCAACGTCCTCTGCTTTCATAAACCTGGTAAGGTCCCAGCCCTAGTTTCGTCTTACCGACCGATCAGCTTGCTCGAATGTTTGGGCAAGTTGTTAGAGAGACTTCTACTGACGAGACTGACCCGACATGTTCGCGAGGCGGGCATCTTGGTGGACGAGCAGTTCGGCTTTCGGGCGGGACACGCTACGTCTCATCAACTTGTCCGGCTCGTGGAGCAGGTCACGAGGAACTTCAACATCAACAGGCTGACTGGTGCTGTCTTTCTCGACGTGGCAAAGGCCTTCGACCGTGTTTGGCACGAAGGTCTCCTTTTCAAACTCCTCTCCCTGAACCTTCCCTTCTACCTAGTTAAGATTGTTCAATCTTATCTTTCCAACCGAACCTTTTCCACTACCTTTGGGAATGCCACATCCCAAGTCAGAAGCATCCGGGCTGGAGTGCCGCAGGGTTCCCTCGTGGGCCCGGTGCTCTTCAGTCTGTATGTGAACGACATTCCGAAATCCCCAGACACCAAGTTAGCACTGTATGCGGACGACACGGCTCTAGTAGCGGAGTCGTGGCGAGGGCAGCTGGTGGAGAGGCGACTCCAGACGCACCTGACGCAGTTGGAGGGGTGGCTGACTACCTGGAGAACGAGTATTAACGTGGAGAAGAGTACAGCAGTGCTCTTCACATGGAAAAGAAAGTTCTACAGGCCGGCCCCACTCCGGCTGTTCGGAGAACAGGTCAGATGGGCGGACAGTGCTAAGTACTTGGGACTTACGCTGGACACCAAGCTGACTTGGCGACTTCACTGCACCGAGAGACTGACCAAGGCGAGGCAAAGGCTGGGAGTCCTAGGCCCACTGCTTAACAGGCGTAGCGCCCTGTCTACAAGGAACGGTCTGACACTGTACAAGCAGTTGCTCAGACCAATCCTCGACTATGCGTGTCCCACTTGGGGCCACCTGGTGGACACGTATATGAGGAGGATGCAGGCATTCCAGAGCAAGTGTCTGAGGATCATTGTGGACGCACCTTGGTACGTTCGGAATGTGACTCTGCACCGAGACCTGGATATGCCTACCATCATGGACCACTTCCGGAAGCTGGCGCAGTCCTTCTACGACAGACTTCCCAGTGCCACCAATCTTCTTATCCAGGGGCTTGGGTATTATGTCATCGACCCTGGAGGGTGCCACTGACGTTCCAATGCCCTGCTCGGATAAGCGATATGTGACAACAGTGGTTTGGGAGGTTCTCACCCAGCCCCCCATAGAGTTGTGTCTCTGCACGTAACTCTAAAAAACCCTTAGTCGGTTCCCCACAATTTTGTTTTCCTCAACAAATATTAATTAATAATATTTTTTTTGTTTGTTCCAGTAACTTTTAGAAATGCCTCAATCCGTAGTTATATATCTGAAAACCACACGGTGTGACCAATTGGTCGGTACGTGTTGGAATTTGGTCTCGTGCACCCCTTCAGGGTGCATTAGAGCATGCTTTTATGCGTCTGTGTCTGCGTCTGCGTCTGCGTCTATCCATGGTGACTCGCTTCATTTGTCTGGTTGGAACACTCATTAGAAGAAGCACCCTTGCCACTGGTATTGCCTTTTTACACCGATTACAGTCCTCAGTCTTCTCACACCACCACCAAACATCACTGCACATAGCTACTCAGTAAAAACTTTCACGTAGCAGTTCAGATGTTTTGTTAGCTTTTAAACGAAAATCGACCAAGGTAATGACAAGAAATCTCCCTCAATTAAATAACGGGTACTACCAAACAGGATCCATCTTGATCTGTGATATGGTCCATAACAAAACCACGCCTTTCTCACTAAATTGGAGCTTCAGGCCCTGGGCATCCCTGTTCCGTCACTTGATTTTTGAGGGATAAGTTCAATGATAGGCCCACATACCACGTTTTCTTGTTGTGCCCCCTCAAGGGCACAGTCTTGTATCTCTAGGATACAGTCTTGTATCTCACCTGCTTAGAGTTCTTGGTACTTCTGGGCTTGCTCTGACATCACTGTACACACTTTGGGAATTTAATTCTTAGCGACATTTGAGCCGTACTGTTACCACCTGAGAACTCATCTGCATTTTCATGCTACACGCTAGCCCAGTGAATTACTTCCATATCAAACATGGCTAACTGCTACAGTATCCTAGCCACTTCCCCTTTGGTTCATGAAATATCTTTAATCAACGAAAACTATTGAGGTCTGTTCACGCCATAATACTCTTTCCACTTAGAGATGCACGGAAATATTGACACACCATATCTAGAGCAAGAAATTCTCTCCATATTATTCAGTACCTCCCCTCTTTGTTTGTTAAGGCCTGGCTGAATTACGCGTCTACCTACTTGGTGCCCTATAATAGCGGGCTTTTGATTCCTCCAATCCCCCGATATCTATTATAAAGGGGTATTGTGGTCTTTGATACGCTAGGATAGGTAAAAGAATGAGACCCTCTTTAATCATACTAAATGCTTTGCCACATTTCTTTGACCAATTGAACCGTTCACCCTTCTATATAGAAAGTGTGTCATGAATGCAAAATCTTTTATAAATCGGCAATGGTAGCTTGTGGTGCTGAGAAAAGATGTTAGTCCCACCAGATTTGTATACTAAAGCGATTTGTGAACTGCTCTTATTTTTTTCCGGGTCCCTTGAAACGCCACACTCACTCATTAAGTGTCCCAAATACTCCACCTGCTTGATGAAAAATATGTAATTCTTGGCACTTTATTTCAATCCAGACGCCCACAAACGTTCAAAGACGGATGACATCCATTGTAAATGGTCCTTAAATGTTCTGAAAAACACTATTCCATCATAAAACTAAGAAATAACGTCTTTTCCATTTAAAACATCCAATACCAACTTCACGAGCCTCTGAAAGTTTGCTGACCCATTTCAAAGATAAAAAAAATAAATAAATCAAATAGCCTCTTACCTAGTGAGAAGGCTGTTTTGGTGATTTTTGAGGCTAGTTCACACTGCCAATATCCTGACTGCAGATCTAGGAAACTAATAAACTCCGCAACTGATAATAAATCTAGGACCCCATCGATCCATGGTAGTGGGTAACTGTATGTTATGGTCACTTCATTCAACTTTTAAAATCCACACAAAAACATAAGTAACAATATTTCTTGTGAGCTAGCACTATCTAGGGAGATGTTTATGGACTTATTACGCCTGTATCCACAATCTTAATTATCTCCCCCTCCTCTAATTTGTGGATTGACATAAGCTATGGGTGTTGTTGAATTGAATTTTCTGTCCCAGTGTGAATTTGTTGTGGTAGATTAAACGTGTGGCCATAGTATTCCTGGCCCCTTCCACGTAAAAACGATTTATTCAGGCCTGGGTCAGTTGAAGCTGATCTAGCATCAACTGTGTTTTTGATTCATACCAGTCGAATTCGTCTGCCACTAGTGTCTTGCTTACTCCTGCACACACCATGGATTATGCTAAGGAAGCCCCTACTGGGTTACTTTGTGTAATGTGACTCGTTCAATCCTTGGTCTTTATTCTACAAGACTGCCCCCTTAGTCCCCAGCATCACCAAACAGGCTGTTATAACTTCATTTTATTTTTGCAATGTGAATTAGGTTTGGTCACCCATATTGAGGAAGCACAGTTCCTAAGGAACGCTAACATGGCATATTACTTCAGTCCTACCTGGAATTATACTTAGTTCACTTAATACTACCCGCACTAGGTTTAAATGAAGTTCTGGTGTTAGTTCATCACTGCGTACTGCTGGCCTTCAGTGGAATGAATCCAGAACTTTGATTTCGAATAAAATCGTCACCTAACATACACACTTACATTAAATTCGTGCATGCACTAATTCTGTTTTCAGCATCTATCTAATTAAAAGTCCACCGCATCCAAAGAAACGATATTTATGAGATCTTGTGACTGAATTCGGTCCTTCCCTTGATAATAACGGACTCCAGCCACGGCTCTCCAATGACGTGTATCTGTGTAAATGCAGTATTATTCGTCGATCTACAGAACATGTTATTGATGCGTCGATAATGTCCCCACAATTGCTCCTCCAGAAGATACATTTACTCTATCTTAACTGGTGATTTACCTGTTTTATATAGTGAAAGGTGAATCATTATGAGGTGCCCACACAGCTGACACTTTAACCTTACCTATTGGTACAAGAGTTGGGGGATCTAAACCAGTTGGCGTGACAAGAAAGATTTCCTCCAAAGTTTTCTCTACCTTGACTACCTGCTGTACCTCAACTATTGCATCACTCAAGATAGCCCTCTTTTTACTGACAGTCTTTACCACCACGTGACCATTCCTCAACCTACGAATAAACTAGCGCACCAACTTTTTTTGCAAGTCAAGTCACTATTTTCCGCGATGGCTCGTGCTTTTATCACCCGCAGAGCTGCCAAAACTATTGCAAACAGCACATCTGCGATGTGTTACTGCACCCAAATTATATCCCCATCGGTGATCTCTTCTGGCGTGAACATATCCTATAGAGCCACTGATGTAAATACCCAGCTCTCCCGGGTAGTCACAGGCTTCCCAGAAAATGTAGTGAGTGCCCCATTGTTCCAACACAGGGGCAACAATTTCAATTATTTTCAAATCTGAGGTAAAAGCTTTCAACAGGCAAAACACATTAAAGCACTGTTGAAAGTTGGGCCAACTAGCCCCAGATAATATTGATACTAGCACGCCTGCTATCAATATATTATTGAGTGTTGACTAATTGCCACCGCTCTTTTGGGCACAAAATATAAATAAGTATGCGCTTCCGGGTCACATGCCATTTATTAGTTTACCGCTACCTTATACTCCCATAACTATTAAATAATTCACTGACACCAATGAAGCATGCCTATTGTAAGGTTTAGGCCTACTTAGCAGTAAATTACAATATTGGTTTTATACACCCGCACTGAATATTTGCTACGTATTTACACTGTAGGGGAAACCAGACTAATATGAGCAGGTGTGATATATGAGCATACCCGTCTGAAACTCTCCCATTGGCAAGTATGTACTGCCACCTTATTGAAGAACGTTCAACTGCATCATAGCAACTTAGACGGAATTGCATGGCGTTAATAAAATAATTACAACATCCTGTATATATCAGTTTATGAAAAGGTACGTTTAAAATTAAGTTACTAAAATGTTTCCCATAATTTGTATAAGCAACAGGGACTACATTTATCTTTGGTTTGGTCGTTATTTAAGCTCAAATGTAACATAAAACCTACTCATTGCATCCCTTGAAAGAAATTAAAGTTAACATCTCACCATAACGAATAAGATGGCTGAAAAGGTGAAATGGCCCCAGTTGTTTATATGAGCAGGGGTGCTCACAATACCCTGATCTTTTTTAAATTGTGAATTTTTACACTTTTCGCGGTGTCTACAGCTACATCATGCTTAAGATAGTCAAAACAATAGCAATTAAAATAGTTAAAGTAATAATAATAATTAAAATAACGTAAAATAGTAAATAATAACTACAGGCAGGATCAACTTCACAATGCTCTTCAAAATTCCGAGACCTGACTCCGATTCCAGCCAAAGGTACAAGGAAGCCTTCTACCAGAAGAATGGCTTATTCTATTATATTCATGGATAGTCCTCACAAAAATAGCGTCGAGAATGCCAAGAAACATGTGTTATCACTACCAGAAAAAAGAGCAATAAAGTCTTCAAATTCATCATCTGCTAAGAAGTCAAGAGATGTAGAAGATGCAGAGTGCATTTTCTGTGGGGATCTTTTTTCCACAACAGGTGGTGATTGGGTACAGTGCCAAGCATGCAAAAAATCGGCTCACGTCAAGTGCAGTGGTGTTTTTAAACAACAGAAGCGTTACATTTGCGACCTTTGTTCAGACTAGCAAAATAGGCCTATCAAGACAGAAATTGAATATCAGTAGGTATTGGTTTGTGCTTGTAGGATACTAAGAGAGTAATTATTATATGTTATATCTTTACCACTATTTCCCTGTGTGTATATGGCCTATTGAGTATTTCTGTCTGATATTTAAAATATCTTTGTATGTGTATCTCAAATTATAACACGATGCTCATCTTACCCCCTGGGTGTGCTCATATTTTCCTCCCATGCTTTTAATATGAGCACTTGCAGCTTCTTAATTATTATTTTTTCTAGACCAAAATTATTAAAATATCATTCATATTTATTGTATTTTGTAGACCTAATTGAATGATCAATTGAATAAAATAATATTACTTTTGGATAGCCATACCGTTTCTTATGAAATAACAGATTTTCTTAAGGTGCTCATAATTGCCTGGTTTCCCCTACATACTTTTCCACACAGAACCTAGTACTCGTGCAACGTGTTGTACTAACTAGCTCAGTATTCGAGTAAAAACTGCTGTCTTTCAACCAACTTTCAACAACCCTTCTTTTAGAGTACATTCCTGAGCACACTGTCATCACTCCTAATCACTGACTCCTGGCTGGCCACACAGTGCTTAGGGCGGTGAATATTCGCACGTAACAGATATAACTATTTTAGCACTATTTAGTAGTTAGCGTCCAGTTCCACCTGTGTGAAAACAAAAGGTCGCCAATCCTACTATAATTTATTCTTACGTATTATTTATAATCCAAATGTCAATATGGAAAGACTAAATAAGTTAATATTCTGCTATGTGTAAAATACCACTTTAAAATGTTCTATTTGTGACACTAGGTAAGGGCAAGTTCCACTACATGCTTCTATTTGTGTGTGGGATTGGTCAGATTGCTCTCGTATTCGAGCTCTACTTGTCATCGTATCTCCTGCCAGCTGCTCAATGCGACTTCCAGATGACTGCGCAAGAGAAGGGACTGCTCAACTCTATCAGCTACGCTGGTAAGTAGATTATCAATCAACTCTTGTAAATGTGAATATTTTATTTGTGACCTAATTTTATCAGCATCATCATTATTATTTCCTGCTTCCAGAATTCTGCCGGGTCTGAGTGTTAACAAGATCCCTCCACTTTCTTCTCTCCTGCCCCCATTACTCTTCTTCCACTGTCTGCTAGTTGCTCCTCTTATTCTATCAATCCATCTAATTCACTCTCTTCCCCTAGGTCTCCTCCCTCCCTTTACTACACTAGGCACCTTTTAAGTAATCTATAATTGTCCAGTCCCTTCATATGTGTATACCATCTCCAACTAGACTTATAATTTTAACCCCAAATAATTTCTTAAAATATATTACTTTTTATCCGGTTTTATAATAAACGTATATTTCTTTGAATTTCCCAAATTGATTCTTAAGAATCTCACCTTTGCAGACAACCCCATTCCCTGGTGGTTGCTACCCAGTTTTATGTAGCATATTTATATAAATTTTGGTTGAGAAAATTTAGAATTAATTCTCTCCACAAGCTTTGTTGTCCATCATCAGATGTTTATGGATGCATGTCCTTAAAAGTTTATTCTCCTAGTTATGTTACTTTAAATTAGATAATCAACGTTATTAATCAAGTTATAGTTATTAATCTATACTCCGTTTATCCTGAAAAGTATCAATCTTGACTTTATGACCAAAGTGTGGTCCGATAAGGTAAAACTATTATTCTTTAGTGTAAACGGAGTGTACAACCTTCAAATAGTTGACCATTGTGCCTACTGGTAATGTTGCAAACAAATTTGATGCATTAGCTATATTCTGAACTAAGCTACAACTGTGTTCTTTATATGATCTGTGTTTCTGAACAATCCTAGACTCAACTCGTCCTCTCTTTTCAGGAGTGATCCTTAGTTCCCCCTTATGGGGCTTCCTCGCAGACACTCAAGGAAGGAAGAAGATCCTCATTATATCCCTGGTCTGCGATGGAATAATAGGAGTTCTATCTAGTCTAGCACCCAACTATAGCACCTTACTGGCATTTAGGTTCTTCAATGGTTTCTTGTAAGATTCACAAAAGCTCATAAATACTCTCAATATTAGATGTTTAAATTTATATTTAGCATATAATATCTGTGAAATTATCATCTTAGAGATAACTATGTCACCAAAGGCCTCAATTGGAAGGCATGTTTGGGTAAACATTTTATGTTGTGAGTGGCGAGTGATATAACGAATGTTACAAGGAGTGTAATGATGAATCAATAAACAAATAAACTAGAAGCGCTGACTCGAAAAGGAGGTGTCAGGTGTCAGCATTCCATAGCTAGAAACCCAGCTGGTGGCCCGGTTAAAATGGGAGGGTTTGGAGTCCTCGAGGCTGACTGCAGAAGATCGTAAGCTGGGAGGTCACGCTGCCTGTCATGGGGCCAAGTGGGCTTAGTCCTCTGGTTCACTAGGTACCAGTCGGGGCTGCCACTCGAACCCAGGGAGCAAGGTTCGATGACCGTGCAGGGACCACCTAGCAGTCAGACCAACCATTAGGTAAAACTCATAACACCTTGTTCGGTCACTTGTTTCTCTATAGTCATTAAGTTCTTCATTTTAGCTTCACCTTTAACATCACATTAGTAATAGTATAGAAATATTAATAAACCTTTTAAAAGCCAAGTCTAACGTCAATCACGAACCCAAACAAGTAATCATATCCCCCCCCACACCCCTTATCATCGGACAAAGACATCCTGACAGATCTTCAGGTCCACGCGGAATAACATACATAAACTGGTGAGGTGACAACTATTTAATTTGATTCATTTTAAATACTTCACAATAAATTAGATAAATGCTAAGTAGTCCAGTGCAGAAACGTATTAAGGTGGAAAAACGAGCATCAAGATGAAAATTTGTGAACTTATATAACTGGCATCATGAAGTAATAATCCGTTGAGTCTGCGTGATTGCTGCCTGCACACTCTGCGTGCTAAAATATACTGCAAGGGTAAAGGGGGAGGAGATGAGGCAACTTACCGACTGACTTCTGCAGTCGAAATTATGGATCTGTTCCGTGTAGCTGAAACTTGCACAAAGTTTGAAGGCACTGCTGTTCAATAATAACCCGCTGAGCACGGTTCATCAAGTCAAAACTAAACAAATTGTTTATAAACTATGGACAAGGCTCAACACAGCCACTTGTGGTAAAGTTCTCTGCTACAACTAAATTACAAAAACACGTGCAATTATCTAAATTCTAAAGCTCAGCTCACAACAAAAGAGCTGCTGGTCCCACCAGATTTAAAAAGCAGAAGTCCACACAAGTACTGCTATTATTTACAAGTTGCCTCGTTGGACCAAGGGATGACGGGGGAAGGAACAGCACATGGAACAAGGAAAGAAATACGAATAAACACTAACTATAAATATAATATTTACACAGATAGAAAGTTAACGTTTAGCTCTACTTTTTATTTAATCTGTGTTATACAGTAAAGTGTGATGTTCTGTAGATTATGCAAAGTATGAAATATTGTAGTTTTAAGGAAAAAACTCTAAAATTCCTCTCCGGTTGAAAACCCCTGGCTTGGAGAGTGATATCTCGCTATAATTGTGGTTGTTATTAACATCTTGCTGTATGTGTGGTTGTTATATTAGAGAGTAACATCTTGTTGTATGTGTGGTTGTTAGTTTAGAGAGTAACATCTTGCTGTAAGTGTGGGTGTTAGTAACATCTTGCTGTATGTGTGGTTGTTAGTTTAGAGAGTAACATCTTGCTGTATGTGTGGTTGTTAGATGTGTGGTTGTTAGTTTAGAGAGTAACATCTTGCTGTATGTGTGGTTGTTATTAACATCTTGCTGTATGTGTGGTTGTTATTAACATCTTGCTGTATGTGTGGTTGTTAGTAACATCTTGCTCTATGTGTGGTTGTTATATTAGGGAGTAACATCTTGCTGTATGTGTGGTTGTTAGTAACATCTTGCTGTATGTGTGGGTGTTAGTAACATCTTGCTGTATGTGTGGGTGTTAGTAACATCTTGCTGTATGTGTGGTTGTTAGTTTAGAGAGTAACATCTTGCTGTAGGTGTGGTTGTTAGTTTAGAGAGTAACATCTTGCTGTATGTGTGGTTGTTAGTAACATCTTGCTCTATGTGTGGTTGTTAGTTTAGAGAGTAACATCTTGCTGTCGGTGTGGTTGTTAGTTTAGAGAGTAATATCTTGCTGTAGGTGTGGTTGTTAGTTTAGAGATTAACATCTTGCTGTATGTGTGGGTGTTAGTAACATCTTGCTGTATGTGTGGTTGTTAGTATAGAGAGTAACATCTTGCAGTAGGTGTGGTTGTTAGTAACATCTTGCTGTATGTGTGGTTGATAGTTTAGAGAGTAACATACTTGCTGTAGGTGTGGTTGTTAGTTTAGAGAGTAACATCTTTCTGTGGGTGTGGTTGTTAGTTTAAAGAGTAACATCTTGCTGTAGGTGTGGTTGTTAGTAACATCTTTCTGTATGTGTGGTTGTTATTAACACCTTGCTGTATGTGTGGTTGTTAGCTTAGAGAGTAACATTTTGCTGTATGTGTGGGTGTTAGTAACATCTTGCTGTATGTGTGGTTGTTAGTAACATCTAGGCTGTATGTGTGGTTGTTAGTAACATCTTGCTGTATGTGTGGGGGTTAGTATAAGTTTGTAACCTCTCTATTTTCAGTATTTGCAGCCCTGGCGCTGTGGTTTACGCCTATGTAGGAAAGTTCTACAACAACATCGACAGACCGACAGCAATCGTCCTAGTGAGTGTGTTTCTACCTATAGGGACTCTAGCTTTGCCAAGGTAAATTTAGATCACGGTTTTGATAGGTTTTTCAATACAGCATTCAACTATCAATTACTTGACATTAATTGTCATTCATCCTCTGACAATGTGTCAGATAACATAGTTAAAGCTCTACCCAACCCCCTTTGGATAGCAGCTAATTCGAAAATAAAGTTATGTTAGAGTTAAGCCAAGCATAAGTAGAGTTCTCTGAAATCTTCATTTCATTCCTGTTAAATGAAGTGATTTGTTATTCTTATACAAAAATATGACTTAAAATTATTTTACTTGAGAAGTGCTTCCAATACTTAACGTGTCAAGTAGTTGAAGACCTAGGCCCAACATTCATTCTGCATTCATTAGACATGTTAAAGTTAGGCAGGAAACAACCGATATATGTTTTTTTATTTATATAAACTTCAACATAATGGTGTAATTATTTATGAGGGACGGGTAAGATTAATAACCTCATATATGTCACATTTATTGAATTCTAACGCTTTATAAAAAAGAATAATTATTAAGTAAAGTAAGTTTTGAATCTTTTAAGTATCCATCTTATAAGTAGGAATGCTATAAATCAATATTTATAACCATTATTAAAACACTCGAGTCTTGAAAGTTTAAACTCGAGTTAAATAATTAAATCATATTTACACTTAAACATTAGTTATGTAATCTACACCGCATAAATTGAGGCGTATTTGTTTAGAATTGGTTGTGCTCTGGATTGAGAAGGACAAAACGAGTATTGCAATGTGTTGTGATTAGCTATTAAAAAATAGAACATATGCGCTGAAAACATAAACAGAATGTCAGCATTCATCATGGTAAATCAGGCTAGAAGCCAGGATAAATAGTGGTGTATTCAGCTAAAAGGGCTGACTAATCACAATCGAGCTTAGGGGGTCACTCTGACCCGTTTTTTGGGACTACTTGGGCTAGGAAGCCGGATCATGAGTTTGTAATAGATCATAGTAGTGAAATAAAAAACCATAAAATCCCAAGCCGAACGCTAATTACAAAGCCACACAATCAGATCCCAGTCACTTCCCCAATCCTCGGCCACAACACAGCCTGACAAATTTAGGCCCACATGAATAGGAAGTACAGGTGGTGATGTTTATATAATCTTGTAATCCCTTTAGTGTTCATTTCGGACCTCCCTTTTCCAGCTCTTGAAATTCACAACATTTCCACTGTGAGGAATGTTTATATACTTAAGAGGGGATATTATTTTCATTCCTCACACATTTGTAATCATATGGATAGCACAACGTGGTCACGAAGGGCATGGAAGGGACCATTGATCTCTCACAGGATCCTGAGAAACCTTGTGGAGGTGGATCATACAGAGATTTACAAAGTACTTAATGAATTTCTAAATTACAAATCTATGAAGGCTACCAACATTTTTTCATGATCAGTTCTGGCATTCATTATTTAAAAATAAATTTTTGATCTACGTAAATACTATCACAACCACATTAAGAGAGTTTGTAAATACATTCCAATTGCTAATAACCCTTGTGAAATGTAGACATCCATACGATATAGATAATGTTTGGGGAACATAGTAAGGGCATATAGGCTAGCACATTGTGACTATATATTGTACAGGGTGGCTAATAAAATGGTGGACAACAATGATATTATCATTATTATTCTCGTAACACAAAGTTGGAATACAATGACAAGTTGAAAACAGTAGAAGACACACTAGGCCTGTAGTCAATAGTCGCTAGTGACGTAGGGGCTGAAATTGTTGGCTGTTGTAGTCAATAGTCGCTAGTGACGTAGGGGCTAAAAATTGTTGGCTGTTGTAGTCAATAGTCGCTAGTGACGCAGGGGCTAAAATTGTTGGCTGTTGTAGTTGACGCACTCTTAAAGTCTTTTCTAAACGCCGCTACAAATTTACAGCTCTCAAAAAAGCTTCGTCTGAGCACAGGATTTTTATCAGATCTTCAGGTCATTTTATTTCTTCACTGAGCAACATTTCACTAAATGGAATCTGATGGTCAGGGTCATCTTCCAATAACATGGGTGAGTCTTTGATGATGCACATGCATACCAAGACGACGTAGCAACATCTGCAGGGACCCTCTAGAGATGCCAAGCTCATGCGATGCACTACTATGAGATTTCTTGTGGCCATTCATGAAAGGTCCTTTGACCAACAATGCATTATTCTCGGCCGTTACAGTGACTGGTCGACCACATTTAATAAACTAATGCACATTACCTGTTACCTCAAGCTTATAATGGATTATGTCAATTGTTTGTCTTTTGGGTGAACTTTTGACAAATCTTTCCTTCCACTTTCTACAAAAATTTTAAGATTTCTCACACTTCCAGTATTCACTGTCTACTACCGTTGCTCAAAGATCAAATTTAAAATAATCTATAACCGTGATTGATCTGAAAGTACAAAATAGTAGTAGGATAATGATACCATAAATAAATGGTGTGTTACCTGTTACACGAATAATATAATTTCATTCAACTGTCCAACTACAAGTAGGCCCACATGTCTTGAGTACCATCCCAGACTGAAGTGTTGATCTACCTAGGTGTTCCATGTTTCTACAACATGTTATCAACTAGTCAATGTAGTATGACTCCTGAATATGTGTTATGTTGCCAGGTCTAGCGTGGGGTGTTATACCCCAGACTTGGGTAGTGACTCTCCCTTGGTGCTCATTCAACTCGTGGCGGATCTTCGTGGTGTGCTGCGCTATACCAAGTCTTATGGGAGGAATAATCGTATATCTGTGTCTCCCAGAGAGCCCCAAGTTCCTGATGAACCAAGGAAAGAAAGAGGAGGCAC
This sequence comes from Timema bartmani, assembly GCA_902151455.1. Taxonomy (NCBI): domain Eukaryota; kingdom Metazoa; phylum Arthropoda; class Insecta; order Phasmatodea; family Timematidae; genus Timema; species Timema bartmani. The sequence continues at coordinate 27,419 of CABFWB010006028.1, forward strand.
TCAAAATCCTCAGGCATGTGTTCGTTGTTAACACTGGAAAGGATCCTGGAGACTACATGGTGAGATTATGTTGTAGTTCGAGAGATAAACCTGGATAAGTAAAATTGTAGTTGCCGACCAAAACAGCCCCAAATAAGTAAATAAGGGAGTTAGAGCTAAGCATACTAGTATTGAACAATTAAAGGAATTAATATGGTTACAAAAAAAACAAAAACAGATTGAATAGTGGAAATAAATTAACTTTATAATCTAGTCGTAACGAGTACAGCCCTATTACTATGTCCAGCATGGTGGTCATAAATAGTCTGATCCTATTTAAACGCCCAAAATGTCATATATAATGGATCTACTATGTAAAGTTGTTGAATCACCAATTATTTGATATTTAAATTGAAGCTTATGTCTCTGCTACTGATCATATTTAATATAATATGCACGTGATCAATAGTGTTATTGATTATAGCTATCATTATATTTTAACTAAGAATATGACTTATACTAACTAGATGATACATTCAAGTTAATATATTGTAATAATTATTGTTTCATTGTAACACATATCCAATACACATGTATTAACTCTGCCAGTCCCAGGTTCGTAGCCGGGGGGGGGGGGGGATATCGAGATACATCTCCCCCAGATCCTCCCTTCAATAATTTTTAAATCAAATATTAAGTTGTAAATAATGTAAATAAATTATGTGTAAACACTCAGTCCAGCGCTAATGTAGATATTTACTTTCTGTAGCATCATGGTCTGTCTGCAAACAAGCCTAGGTAATGGGACATAACCCCCTCATCCCCCCTCCCCATGAGTAGTCGACGTTACAACAGGGTGGAGGCACATTGGAGCAGCTAGGGTAGTTTGTGCTGAGCTATGGAATTGGAGTGGTGTTCGTTGGAATATGTTTGTATTGGGTATTATTGTGTGTTGTACATAAATATGAGTAAAATACAAAGGGACCTTTTAAACTTTTTTAGTAAACAACGTAAGAAGAACTGCCCAAATGTTATTGAGTCAAGTTCAGAAATGGCAGAAGACAGTGGAAATAAGCCTGTAGATATCACCTTTCGTGAAAGTTCATGGGTAGAATCATTAGCGAACTCAAGTAATAAGCCTACTCCACTTGTATGTAGTCCTTGCCTGGACCCTGATAATCGGAAGTACGCTGCCTCTGCAACTCCAAGCCCTCTTGATGTTGGACTCTTGGTGGGAACATCGTGTACAGATGTAACAAAGTATAGATTTCTTCAACATACCCTGGTTCCTAATAATATATACACGTTTCCATGGACTCTTGGTGGGAACATCGTGTACAGATGTAACAAAGTATAGATTTCTTCAACATACCCTGGTTCCTAATGATATATACACGTTTCCATGGACTCTTGGTGGGAACATCGTGTACAGATGTAACAAAGTATAGATTTCTTCAACATGCCCTGGTTTCTAATGATATATACACGTTTCCATGGATTCTTGGTGGGAACATCGTGTACAGATGTAATAAAGTATAGATTTCTTCAACATGCCCTGGTTCCTAATGATATATATACGTTTCCACTTGGACAGCGAAACTTAGAATTTCATAAAACATGGCTGTCAGAATTCAAGTGGCTTTCCTATTCAGAATTAAAAGAAGGGACCTTTTGTAGATATTGCATTATTTTCACTAAATATTCTGAGGTGGGCAAGGAAAATCATGTCAAGCTGGGGGCATTTGTTAACGCCCCTTTTAAACGATAGAAAAACGCCAAAGAAGATTTTAGAAGGCACGAAGCAAGTTCCTACCACAAACAATATTCAATTTCCGCTCGAAACCTTTTAGCAAATTTTGAAAACAAAACTGATAATATTCTAAGTAAGCTGGATAAAGGAAGACAAGAACAAATTTTGGAAAATAGAAAAATAGTGTTGCCGGTAATCAAGATAGTTATTTTTTGTGGCTGACAAGAAATTGCTCTGCGTGGTCACTCTGATTCTGGGCCAGTAACAACAGAAGACTCTCCCTACTGAGGTAAAAATGAAGGAAATTTTAGAGCCCTTTTACGATTTGGAATTGAAAGTGGCGATGAAACTCTAAAGAACCATTTAGAAAATTGCGGTAATAACATATTCACATATTCAAAATAAAATAATTGTAGCATTTGATGACACAATTTTATCCATAATTGTAAATAAAATCAATGCATTTGAATGTTTTAGTATATTGGCGGATGAAACTTCAGATATTTCTGGTGCTGATCAGTTTTATCTTTGTGTTAGGTGTACAGAAAAAATAGATAGGAAGTTTATTTTAAGAGAAGATTTTTTAAAATCAGTTAAAGACGTTTGTGGTTCGGGTCTTGCAAATAATTTACTAAAAGAGGTTTCAGAAATGGGCGTTAACACGAGATTTTTGAGAGGTAGTTTCTAACATTAATGCTACTTAGTCAGGATAGCTCTTAGGAAGGGATGTGCAGAGGGAGACATTATTTATTGAAATCTGTTGATACTCTAGAGGCTGGATACAATATATCCAATGGCAGTGTGTTGCCTGAAAGATATGAGAACGTGAAGACCATCTTGACAGTAGCCCATACATTAGCTAACGTTTCCACGTTAAATTCTCACGTGACAGACTAAGTAGAGTCGAACTCACTAACTGATCACTACTGTAATTATAATTAGTTCAACCCGCTTCAGTGGTGGCGTGGTCTAACGCGCTACTCTACCAATGGACTAGACCACCACTGACGGGGAGATCAAGGAACAACTCATTGGTCGGGTGTATTGAGGGGATTTCCTAAATGATTTTCCACTCTCCCTCCACGCAAATTCGGGTACACATCCTCTAAATACAATCTTTTTAATCCATACAATCATCATCGTAATTAGTACATAAGCGTATTTCCCGAACGGGTGGTAAGACTAAAATACTAGAGGCTAAAAAGAAATCCTCAGTCCAAAATGTACACATGGCATCCTGGGCTCACGTCTGGGTTTTGAGACTAAACCACGTATGTCTTAATAAATGGCTAGTAAGAGAGAGTTTCTGCGTTAATCGTCAACTTTAGGGGTGTTAATTCCCCCTAATTGCTATGTGACTTTGATCAATTAGCAAGAACCAACATTTCAATTAGGGATAATTTACACTTTACAACACTTCATTGTTACAGATCTTGCTCATCATTGAGACAGATCCATCATGGCGGTACTTGGCTTAGTGACAATCGAGCTTACATGTATTCATTGTTTACGTTTTACAACATAACTAGGCATCAACGAGAGAGTAATAGCAGCTAAGCAAATATCGTTACATATCTTATTTAATATTGTATTATGCAAATATCAAATGTTTACATTCATGCTAAAACTCACTTTGTTTTTTTTTTAATCTGGAAGCAAACAATAATAAAGTATAGCCATTTATGAAGCAATAGATATTTTGCTGATTGTNATAATAAAGTATAGCCATTTATGAAGCAATAGATATTTTGCTGATTGTCAGGAAAGGCACTAAGACTTGTTGCAAAAAAGTAAGAAGATCTGTTTTTCACCGAGATGAATGTTGTTCTGGAACAATAGGGTCGCTGAGTATCTGAACGAAGCTTATGTGTAAAAAAATAGGAAAATGGTATGTGTTCGTAGGAGAAGAGTTAAGAATAATAAATAATTAATTTTATGCCCTATCCCAACAACCACAATAATAAATTCATAGTCTTAGCCACCATGATATAATTAGTGAGGATAAAGTTTATATTCCAACTCACACAACTAAGCTGAAAGACACTAGTTTGATAATGACGAGAGATATTTGTGTCACGTATTACTGTGTGGATTCCTTAATGTCAGACATTGTACCTATGTGATCACGGCAACGATTATGAACGCTTTCAGATTAAACATTTGGCCTGAAAACGCTGTGTTCTGGACAAATTAGAGGATAAGTGAATATCACAATGACCAGACTTATAAACTGTTGATTAGTGGTTTTTAATGCACGGGAAGAAGGGAATGGAGTGCGACAAGCGATAGAGAGTGAAAGAGTGACAGAGATGGCTACAGACGTACGTACCCTCCATCGAGATTGAAAGGTAGCAACATGTTGGCTAAACGCCCGCGCGGTATGCTATACCTCCACACATGACTGCAGAATAGTTTAGCAGTCATGTGTGGAGGTGTAGCATACCGTGCGGGCGTTTAGCCAACAAGTTGCTACCTTTCAATCTCGACGGAGTGTACATGTAGTGAATGTAAACATCATGAATCGTTTCTCCATCAAATCAGAGGAGCGTCGTTTGTATTTCCGTATACGTAGATTAGATGATGTGTAGGCCTACTGCTAGCCTTGCCCTATCAGGACATACTATACTTAGAATAAAGGGAGTAGAGAGATCGACTCCATTAACGCTCTTTCTGTCATCTTTATAAATATATAAGTGGTTGGGATCACACTACCTCTGGTCCTTGCTCTCAGATATTTTGATGACAAAATTATTACATTAATAATTTGATAAGAGTCTTCTTATATCAGGGTTCCTACTCAAAATCGTGACATTTTTTCCAGTTCATTTCCAGGACTTATCAAGGATTTTCTACAGTTCTTCCACGACAAGTCTATAAAGTAATCTTGGAAAAATACATATCAATACATAGTTTATTTTACTTAAATATATATATTTATTAATGCAGGCTCTCAACTTACCCAAGTCTGCACCTTTCCATGCCTTTTGTTATTTTTAATTTATTCCATGACTTAATAAGTTATTTAAATAATTAAAACATAACATAAACTCACTTGCAAATAATCCTGGGTGAAATGTGGGTTTCCCCTATGACAGTGATGAGTTTAAAGGTCGGAGGTTGGATGTTATGTCTGTTCTAGATACCAGTTAGTTTATAGTCGTGTGCAGATATAATCAATCAGTTTAAAAAGTGAGTGCTAAATATCACAACTAAATAAATAAATCACTTGCATATAGTCGTAATATTAATTATGTTTTAATTAATTGTTTTTTCTTAGGTACCAATATAGTAAAGGTTATCTAATTTTTACCATAATAATTTATTGTCATGTTTAAAAAATCGTACAAACGGGTGAATATGTATGTTATGGAGTGTTCTTAGAGAGTATGGTGTGGATGCATGGTTAGTAAATGCAATTATGGCGGTGTATGATGGAAGAAAAGTGTGTGTTAGGGTGGATGGAGCTTTGAGCAAGTGGTTTGACACTGAATAGGGTGCTATACAAGGTTGTGTTATGTCTCCATAGTTGTTTAATGTCTTCATGGATAGGTGTATGAGGGGTGTTTGTGAGGACGAAGTACGGAATTTTTTTAAGCTATATGAACAGTTTCTTGCCTACCTCGTAAGGGAATGGCGTGATTAGGTAAGTATGTATGCATATGTATTAAAAAAGGGGGGGACAAAGGAATTTCCAGGACAACCCAGAAAATTAGAGGGAAATATTGGAAAAATGAGAAATTCCATAACATTTCCAGGCCTGGAAGAACTATTTTAAAAGGCCAGGTTTTCCATAACGCGTAGGAACCCTGTACATGTGAATGTCCCTTGAACCATGTTCTACATGAGACCAAGTCGGTAATTTATCAATAGGATCTCTCTAGACTAGTGTCCTTCTGTGTCTAGACAAATGTTCCTCTATGTTACACCTAGACTAGCAGTAGCTCTGTTCTTACTGAGAACGAATGATATCTGTACGTGGAGCTCATTCAATCGTGTTCTAACGAGGACTATAGAAACGTGTAGGTGTACTGCATCGTGGCTCCTGGGTCTAACCACTACCTAGCCACGCTACGCGTTATCTTGGTTGTAGCACACCTTAGATTGCTTGGATGAACGAACATTCACTCTAAACTGTATTGTTTTACTACTGCCACAAAATATCTCGAGGTCTAAAATTAATTCGGGAAATAATCATAGATATTTTACAGATTTTGTTTCAAGATAAAATTGTACCTATATTTTATAAACGGTAAGTAAGAATAAAATAAATTGTTAGTATTTCCTAAAGTATCCTTTAAGCTACTTTTTCTGACTCTCTGCCACCAGGTTAAATCTATCAAAGAGGACAATTCTGCAGAAAGCAACACATCAAATAATCTTCCAAATAATTCATGTTTAAATATCATCAAAAACATTTGGAGCCAAACGGCTCCTCTTTTCCAACGGCAGCACATACTTATGACTCTACTGGTCTGCTCTCTACAATTTGGATACTACACTTGGTAAAGTGAAACATTTATTTTTCTATAAGCCTTTAGTTAAATCGCTAATCATATCAGAAATATAAATATTACCATCTCCTCTAGACAAAACTCCATGAACATTCTCCCCTCTCTTTTTACCGCAAACCCCCTGTCGTTATTTTATATAAAAGTTGGTTAGATAACAGTCCAACTGGGTAGCACCTCACACATTTGGTTCTTAGCTTGTTTTTAGTTGCACGTCTTTCTGATGGATTATAATATATCACTCCTCTTTACCTTTGTAATTTTGTTGTAAAGATTCAATAGAACATTTTTAATATTCTTATATGTATATCTATAACAAGTGAGAGTACTTTGTCAACAAATTATAAATATACATGATAATATTATGATATTATTAAAATGCTTGTTAACTTTACATTTAAACTGGTTTCCCTTTTCTACTTGTTTACTTTATTATATTTCATATGTTTGCTTGTTGCTAGCTTCAACAGCCTACTATTGTGGCTTCCGGAGATGTTCAATAATATGGCTGCCTACACTTTGTTTCATGATGGACAAACAGCCACCGTTTGTGAATCAATGCGTGCTTTTGTTGAGTCAACTGTGGACGAGACTTTGTATCAATACTTTCCTGGGAACAGAAGTATCTGGAATTATGAGAGTAATTCATTTACTAACAATAGTTACCTCATAGATGATATTATCTTAAACAATCCAAGCTATGGGAACCAGACAGAAATAGCAGAATGTGATTCAACCATTACTCCTGAAACGTTCCGAAACACGCTCATCATTGGAGGAGGAACCGGAGCTATCAACTTGATCATTGGTTTTGTTGTTCGCTGGACTGGAAGAAAAGTAATTGGATGTACGTTTTTATTTTGTTTATGTTTAAGAAGTGTTAATGTAATGTGAACAAAACTAAAGCATTTTACACCCAGCACTTGGCATTGGTTTTAAATTGGGATGAGTATCTCCACGAGTTAGGCTAAGGGTACAGCATCAGGTACCAAAGGAACGTAGAGGTAACATAAAATACAATTAAATTAATAAAAATGTATGATAGTATAGAAGTAGCCCGAGCTAAATTATGTTCGGTGCCATAGCAAGTAAAGTGGAGTTAAATTCACCTGGGTGTGTAAATAAATCACCCTTAGTCAATAAGGTATTGATTTTACAGAGAACTAAGATTGGGGGAAAGTTGCGGCAAGTCAAATTAGAATAACGAAGTTATGGGGAAAATAGTCGCCAAGACTAGAATGGAAGTCACGCTGAATTAAGGTTGATTTCTATGTGATAGACGAAAGTAGTGCGCCATGAGTGTTAATACTCGCAACAGTGTCCAAAGGCCCATGTGTCAAAAGAAATTGCTCTTGGTTTCAAACCAGGGGAAGTTGAGGTTCATCTAGCAGCCGAGTACGCTGAGAGTTATCCAAATCCTATTTTTGATGTTGTTTTACCGTCTTTTCTATTAACGCCACTGCAAGTAGATTTACCATAAGTTTTAGGGCCAATCTTAAAATATCTCCTCACAGTCCACGTAATTTAACTGTTCGTAAAGTCAAACGTTACTTAAACTTGCCATTGTGTGTAACAATACTATTTTTATGTGCTCGTCAAATTACGAGCAGGTGCCTTTCATTAGTTCTTAGCGTTTACTTTCTCGGAGCGCTAGATTTATTTCAAAGCTTTTGATTGGCTTAATTTGACCATAGAGAATATAAGCAAGTCATTACACAGTTTATGAAACTGTTATAAAAACCAATCAATCAAAGCATGTACAATTTATCACGTATGTTGTTATCTGCTATCACTTATCGTATTTATTTTTCTGCTAAAATATCCGTTGAAAATCATAAACGCGAATGAAGTTTCAATTTTAACAAAGTATAGGAAATGGTGCTGATTGAAAATAAACAATTCTTATTGGTGTAAATCACTTCAATAATTTCTAGCACTTTTTTTTTGTCCAGATGAAAGCGTAAACAAAAATTTCTTAGTTATAAAATTCCAGGAAATTCTTTTGTTCTAAGTATTTCTTTGGTCTTAGAGATCTTGGGTTACTTGGAACGTGTAACCCATCTTCAAAGTCGTCATAATCATACAATAAACCACCCAGTTTATAAGATACATAAATGTAACCTCAATTTAATAATAACAGTCGCCTTGAAATCAATATGGCGGAGTGTTTAGCGTTGTTAATGTGGACGTTATGCTTGCTAACCAGAAGGTATATCTCGCATTAACTTACGAGCACTTTTACGTGGGCATTAGCGTTAACCAAACATTGTAAAATCCACAGTAGTGTTCGTTATCACTTAAACTTATGTTGAGCCTTAACGAATGGAATAACGTGACATTGTAGGCTTGGGCCTAAGTCACTATGAAATCTCTTGTAAACTTTTACTCACATAACATTTAAAATAAATTATGAATATTTTATTTTCTACTAGTCAAGTTTTTCAACTATAGGAGGAAGATGTATCTGTTGTGTAATTAGTGTTTCTAAAAGTATAAATAGAACAGTTTCAGTTTTGTACGTACCATCATTGGATCATTGTCTTGTAGTCGTGTTCATGGGTGTGGCGGCCGGATCATGTATCGGGCTGGACTTCGGACAAACGTCCGAGATTGTCCTGGTGTTGGCGTTTTTATTCGTGTGCCTCACAGGAGTGTCATCCAGCCTCCTCAACAGCGCTGTCGTCGACATCTTCCCAACACAGCTCAGGTAAAGTCCATCTAACTCATGTGTCAGGAAACACAGACCATGAACAATTTTAGCACATTTCGTCCCAACAATCAAGATTAGGAATATTACTATGCTCGCTTCAAATAAAAATACATTTGATGTGAACGTAAATGAAAACATTAAGAAATTTCGCATTTAAAACTTGAATTGATTCTGGCTAAGAAATATGTTAATCTAATAAATATCATATTATGATATTCAAAAATATTTCCACCTATAAAATCAAGCTAATAATATGAATATAAACATCAGTGGCGGCTCGTGAGTAAGACTTAAGGGAGTGCTTTCTTTTAAAAATTGTTAAATTAGGTTGACAACAGCTTACCTTAGATAAACCTAATATCATCCTATATTTAGCTGACAAACTACACTAAAAAAGTATAAAAAGGATTAAGTTAATAACAGTAAATAAATGCTATGTATAAAAGTATATCAATTCACTTGGTTCAAAGTCGAAGATTGTCCATCGTTAAATACACACACACACACACACACACGCACACACGCACGTGCGTTCACAAAAACACCAGTAAACGAAAAAAATTAAAAAGGTTCTTAACATTATCTTGAACACTTTCCACACAATATACTTTAAGAATTAATGTACCAGTAAGTTTATTGTTTGAAAGAAAAATCTAATATTCTGTTTTTGTCTGGTATCTCGCGAATCATTGACTGTTCTATAGACAACATAGTCAAATCAATTAATCTCTCTTCACTCATGCTGTTTAATAAGAAGGATTTTTTAAATGGCCTTCCATTGTTTTTAATTTAAAACTTTTCTTTTGATGATAAAGAATCAAAATTCAGTTTTTTAATCGCAGAATCTTTCATTATTCACTAAAGTAATCGAAAACGCGTCATACACACACACACACACCCACACACATACATACATACATACATACATACATACAATACAAGTCAACGACTTATAGCCGGCCGACTGCAGCTGGTAACAGACCACACATTAGCTCAGCCCTAAAAACTTGTCAAGGTTAAAGAAAGTGATGTCAGGTTGTCATGGCAACCACCCTGTGACGCATGCAGAGCTTGGGGGTGCTGTTGAACAAGCCCGTCACACAGAGTTTGTTAACATACGTGCGCTTTATGTCACGCGCTGACGCAATTATGGTTTTGATAATTTCCTCAATAAAATGGGAAAATGATATAACAATTTTTTAGATTTATTTATGTTTTTCACTAGGTAATTAAAAAATATGAAAAATTTGTATGAATTTCAAAAT
>CABFWB010006029.1:2147-37622 GCA_902151455.1 Timema bartmani
GTGAGGTATCAGGGCAGTTGCTTTTCCCAAGACTAAATAATTGTAATAAAATCTTTAAATACATCAGGTTGAACTATAAAATCGAGCACCGAAGATGTGTTGAATGCATTTAATATAAACTTTTGTTTTTATTTAATAAGCAACTAATTTAAACAGTTTCCCAGCCAAGGGTCACTCTTAATAGCTTCTAGATAGGCATATAATGTTTTTAATTTCCAAGCGAAGACCACTCCAAATTACTTCTAGATTCACCCAAATTTTTAATATTTTACTGGAGAGGTCCTCTGACTCGAAACCTTTAAAATAGCTATATTTTGCTAAATATCCCCTCCAACACCTCCTCTACAAAGAAATGTAACTGTGACAACCTTTATTGTTTACTCCCCCCAAAGTAAATGTCGAAAAAAAGATGACGGCAGGCCCTCGTATCCCGCTCTGCCGTGTGTGAGAGCCGACTCTACTACTGCTGTCTCCACATGTGCAACTAAGCTAAACTCCATTCACGGTAGGAATTACTCTCTGAAAGGTCTTTTTTCTTACCAATATACTACTATATATTAGATTTCTGATAGGGAAAAAGGCCTTTCAGAAAACAATTCCTACGGTGAACATACTTTACACTAGGGCAGGGTACTACGTGTGCGTCAGGCCAAGCCTATGCACTTTAAAATGCGGGAAGGTAAGAAAATAAGTACGGCTCTATTAGAGTAGGGTAGGGCAGGCCTGGCAGACAAAGGGAAAGCCACCAGGACCACCCCACTGAGTGGAAGTAAGAGCAGGAAAAAACCCCTCGGACTAAGTCAAGGGTAAAAACCTGCGATAGTTTCGTGCAGGGTGCATGCGTAAGTTAGTGTTAATATGGTTTGACGCATATTCCCACTAACATAGGATATTACTGGAAGTGTCAAGGATCTAATAGTGCTACTGGGTCTCATGTCCCCTAACAGAAACAAGATAATTTAGGTTCCTGGGTGCGTGCCACTATTTTTTTAGGCCATGTGTACACAGGCAACAAATTGTCTAAACACTTTTTTATCGTTACCTTTTTGTCTAGCATTGGCGCAGAAACTGGAGGGTATGGGGTTAAATTTTACCTCCCTCAAAAATTGAGGGGGATAAAATATATAAATTTTACCCTCCCAAAATAATATAGTAAAACTTTTAGATAGTGTAAACATCTTTTTAAAGCAAGATACAATGTTCACACTAAGTTAAATAATAAAAACAAAATGTGCTTGGAGCACACATTGAAGAGATTTTGAAAACTCTGATAGGGATACCAGCTACATCAGCTACTGCAGAAAGAAGTTTTTCAATGCTTACACGAATAAAAAATTATCTTCGCTCCACGATGAGGCAATTTAGACTAAATTCCCTGAGAAGATCAACAAAATTGAAATTGCAAAATTGGTTAGTGGTTTAATAGCTACTAACAAATATAGGGCAAAAGTGTATGGAAATCTACTTTAATTTTCAGTGTTTCATAATTTTTAGCTGAGCTATCAGATAAAATTTTTCTTAATATATTTTGTGTGTTAATGCTAATGTTTGACATGACGAAAATAAATTAGAAAAATTCAAAATGTGACAATTAAATACAGGTATCCCTTGCTATACGCGATCTCACTTTACACGTTTTCGCTAAAATGCGAATCAAAGAAATAAAAAATAATGCATTATCAGGTGTAATTTTGCAGTCATCCTGTGCGGTGGTAGTGTGACCTTGTGCACACACATTCCAGTGAAGGCAATGGTCTTTACTGTGCAGTTTGGTGTAAGGGTGTGGTATTGACAACATTGGAGACGCATGAGCAGAAGTTAAACAGTTTTGTATGAAGGAAGCTTGGAAAAATATTTGGCCTGAAGTTTCTGATTCTCATGATTTTGATCCTGAACACGAGCTTTCCAATTCAAGATATGACATCGTTGACATAGCAAGATGTTGGATTTGAGGACATAGGCCAGGCAAATGTGGATAAATTGCTCCAATTACACTCAACAGAACTCACCAATGAATATCTTTTGGAAATGGAGAATGGCATAAAGGATGACGAGGAAGAGCCTTATGTTGTTGAGCTTATCAAACATCTTCAACAAAACAAATTGCTGAATTTTGTTAACACATTGACGGCGCAATTAGAATCACTGAAGAGAATGATCCTAACATGGATAGAAGGGCCAAAGTTGCCAGAGAGGTTGAGTTCTTTGGCCTGCTACAAAGCACTCTATAGAGAGAGGAAGAATGCTACCTGTCAGCTGAGTCTTGACCATTTCATCAAAGAAAAGTTGAAAATCCTCAGTATAACGACCCAGGTCCTCAAGGACAGTAAGAGCTGTCAGGCAAGAGCCTTCAAGAGAGCAGGAGCTTACCGTCCCAGGGACTTCCGAAAAGCTAAGGCCTTGTTATCCCCTATAAAAGCACATGGTTATTTTTACCCCCCAAATAAAAACATTCCCGCGACACTGCTGTCTAGCAACTGCACAGCAACAGATGAATGACAAAACAATCGCGTCGTTGGTGTATGTGTTCACAGGGAATATATTTGTTGCCAGGCAAAACAAAAGTTCCATAAACTTATAATACATCCATTATCATAATGGAGCTAGTAGAAGTAGGTGCAATGTATGCTTTTGTAGCCTGCAATAGAAAACGACGACGACTAGAACGTCAATTTTGGGTACGCCCCAATTATTTTCACTTGGAACGTTTTATACAAGTTTTGAGCGTTATAGGATTTATTCTGATAAGTTTTTCTTCTTACCATAGAATTAATGTTTCCAAGTTTGATGAACTTTTTGCTCTAGTTGGACAGTAAATTTCCCGGCAGGACACCAATTGGAGAAGTAGCACGATCAAATGATAGCTAGGCATTGTATGCGGTATTTGTTCCAAACCTAGATTGAAGTCATGGGCTGGGCCAAACACAATTTGGTGAGCAACGACAGAATTGTCGCCGGTATAAACGACTCTATTTGTTTGCACTAGGCACATCCTAGTCGTAAGACAAAGAAGTTGTCGCAATGTTGTGGCGCTGCACAGCTCTTTTCAACTGCTGAAACACAGTTTTGTAGTGTCGTTGCCTGTGTACACACTTACATTCAAACTTATTGAACCTATTGTAACGACGAAAAAGTGTTTAGACAATTGGTCGACTGTGTACACATAGCCTTACTAAGATAAATTAAAAATTAAATTTGAAAGTTTTCCACATGGCTTAGTTCTTTTTTTCACATCTTTTAAATGAAGATTACCAGTATTTAATACGAGATTCAAAATAATAATATTTCTTCCTCATGAAAAGTTCCTTTAAGGTAGTTCACTGATAAGAGAACTAAAAAAAGGTTTATTTATAAACCAATATATAAGAATATGTGATTTGGATATTAATTTTTTTTTAAATTCTATCGTAGGTTTGGGAAGATAAACCGGAGACAATAGATGCGTCAAAATGGAATTAGAGAAAGAGAAAAAGCGTTACAAAAAGGCCGCGTAGACCAAGATGGTTTTCCATTCATAGCCATCTATCAATATGGCGGGTGGTCTACGCGATCTTATGGCCACGCATACAATGCATCGTCGGGTGTGGTAAGTTCATTGAAAACTCAGCACAATGCATCATCTGGTGTGGTAAGTTCATTGAAAACTCAGCACAATGCATCATCGGGTGTGGTAAGTTCATTGAAAACTCAGCACAATGCATCATCTGGTGTGGTAAGTTAATTGAAAACTCAGCACAATGCATCATCTGGTGTGGTAAGTTCATTGAAAACTCAGCACAATGCATCATCTGGTGTGGTAAGTTCACTGAAAAATTCAGCACTAACACAACATAACGAAACTGTAACACTTTATTCCACAGCCTATAAGTACCCTTCGGGCTATACCCATACATTAATTACGATAATAGGATAAGTACGAAGAAGGTAGAGTTTTATACAGTGGCGTATTCTGATAAAATTAATAGGTATGCTGTACTATAAAAGTTGCAGGGGAGATTTGGGGGCCGAGGACCTTCAACCACCGTTGTCCAAGAACGTCAGGGGATTATTTAAAGGGAGATATTTGAAGATGTGTGCCTATAAGACAGTGGTTCTTGAACATTATTATTTCCCCTTAACACCATGCTATCTTAGGAAATTTTGAGGCCCCTCCTACTCCCATATTCTCTCTTTTTTTTATCTATCCATAACGATGATTACCATCCACTTAAAATGTAATAAAAGTAGCTCCATGGCGTCAGTCCGCATTCAGATTATACCTACCGAGTGCCTACCAAACTGGCGAATTAGTGCCAACTTTTACGGATAGAGGGTGTCATGTGGTCAGCACAATGACGCCTCCAGCCATTAAGCTCGGCTTTTTATACTGGAGCCACTATTACTTTATTCGAGTAGCTCCTTATTTATCCACACCAGGCTGAGTCTAACCCGTTCCAGACCCACTGCTTCCCAGATAATCTGGAAATACTTCTCAGAAAATCTGTAATGCCGGGAATCAAACCCAGGACCTATGGGCCCGTAGCCAGAACCTATGACCACTAGACCACAAAGGCGATTCTCAAATTGTAATGATATATACATGGTTAGAAATTTAAGTAAATATTAATGTCGGGGCTAAGAGTGGTATGGGCACATTTCTGAATGCATAAGAGAGACAAATCCTATTCAATTGGCCTAGTGTAATTAAAAGCACACAGTTAGAAATACTCAAAGAAAAAAAATCATAATAAGAGTAAAATGAAGTGTTACATGGATCAAGAGTCCATCAGATCTTGGTGAGAGGGAACCGGGTGGATTGTCCAACTCAAGTTGCAATTTAAACTATTTCTTAAAGCCTAACTTATCTCACACAATGCTGCTTGGAAACAAACGAGTCTCCCAACTTGAGAATTTGTGCTCCAGAAGTTATTTAGATGCGTAAACTCTGACTAACATAGGTGAGATTATCTCGGACTATTAATACTCCATCGCTACGTCATTGGTTTATTGCTAAGATATTTACACATATTTTTTGCTGTAAGCAGTGGTGCACCCAAGGGGGAGAGGGGCAAACAGGGTATTTGACACACACCCCCTTCCCAAATACCACAAATAATTTTCATAGAAATATAAATAATATGAAGTATAGCTAAAATATTTAGCATTGAAGATGTGTATAATGTATAGGCTACATTTTCAAACCATGCTTCTGACTTAAGCCTAATACACCAAATTAGCAATTGAAAAAACCCCACAAATAATTGCTTCGATACCATTTGCATTATTTAAATCTCTTAATTACTATAAAACTACTCCAAATAATTTCTAAAAGCATTTAATATTCATAAATACTCTCGGCCTTCAGGTATTAGGGGGCTGTGCAACCTCAAACCCGATCTCTCCATCAAAATGTCATTCTTACTACAGCCTTAATTGAATGCCTCCCCCAAAGTAAATGGCTGGATGTGCCACTGATTAAGTAAATTATATGAAAATTTATTTTATTTTACCTTTTCCTTTTAAATCATCTAGAAATGGTGAAATTACACTCCTGACTTTTGGGATTCTTTGATGTACAATTATATAAACTCAGAATGACTAATAAGTCATTATCGGTAATGTAAAAAAAACAACTAAAAGAACACTATTAAAACTCCACAAATCATTTCTACTAAAGACAGACAATAATTACCGTCAACTAGCCTCGTTACACGCCCTACCCCCCTCCTTCCTCACTCTACCAGTACTGACATGCCTACATTTGAAAGAGTGGTTAAGTGTTAGCAAACACATGATAATACATGTGACTAGAATGCCTAAACATAACTCAATATATTTAACTAGTGTATAATTTAAAGCTTGTTACGTAAACTAACTATTAGTTTACAATTAATTTTATATATTTTTAATGTAATTTTACCTAAACTATTCTAAGTTAGCTTAATAAATAAACATTGTGATCTTGAATATTATTTCAATAGTTGGCACAGTGCTTAGCATGCTTCACATGAACAGCATGACCTGGGGTGTAAAAACCCGAACTCACTGACCAATTACTTTTGGGCGAGTGGAAAGGAATGTGTTGTGTTGCAACCCCCTAGACATTGGGCAAGGTCATTAGAGCCTCCCTAGCTTGACTTGCGGTTTTCAAGCAGCAGGCCCTGGGTTTTTTATTGTGTTAAGTAGAGCCTTTTAGAAGAAGAATTACTTAAAACACAGCATTCTTGAAATATGAATCAATATTAGTTTTAAAATTAATAATTCAATACATGCATATTTAGTAACAATTTAAACATTAATATTAAACAGTTAGCATGGACAACATTGAATTAAAAAAAACTAGTCCATATGCGGTGCAGGACTAGCATATCCGGAGAATATGCCACTGGTTTTATACAAAATGCACCAATACTTGCGTGGAGCAAGAGTGGAAAACTACTTACAAAATTCACCCACATTACACTCGACTGAGATTCAAACCACATTCTCGTCACTAAAAGTTCAAACCAACAAGATAGTGACATGTTAGACCAGGGGTCGCTAAACTGATTGATTATGGGAGCTACTTTCAAAATGTCAAATTGATGAATTTTTAATCTCAGAAAATACGAGGGCTACTATTAAAAAAAACAACTATAGCCTCAATCATATGAAAAAAAAGTATTTAACTTATTGAGAAGAGTGGCATTCATTTCCGTGCACATTTAAAACAAAATGTATAGTCGTTAACTTTTCCCTCCAATGCAGTTATCAAGATTTAAATATTTTAGCTTATTCCTTTAAATTTTTTTCCATCATATTCAGAAGAAATTGATTACAAAAAGTTATTATAAGAACAGAACAACGTCTTCACTTGGAGTGCAACACGGACCAGAGCTGGATAATTTTCCTTCTAGGTAAGAGGCCATACATCTCTTAATCTTGAGTCAAAACACTTGAACGATAAGTCACTTTGGAATGAGTGAAATTAATTTACTGTGCCAATTACCAAAAATATCACCGCGAGCTACCGGTAGTCAGCTCAACTGGCAGTCTGGCAGGTTGGTGGCCAATGCAGGTATATCTCAGTAATTATGTGAGGGGAGGGTTATAAGAGGGGGTCATTTTTATCATTTTTGCCCGTTGATAAATAAATTCGGCCCATGACAAATTTATCACGTGCATGATTCGCCTTAAAGAGTAGGCACTATGATACAAAGCATTGCAGCAAGTATTAGGAATTCATTGGTAAGCTGCGTTGAGGTAGGGAAATCATTCATTGAGGGACAGTTGATAAAAACTTGTATTCTTAAGGCTGTTGAGGAGGACGTCCGGACAAAGTTTCTTCGTTCAAGCCAACAAATGTGTCAGCAAATACTGTTGCTCGTCGAACGGAAGACATCGGGGATAGTATTTATCTGCGATTAAAAACATAGCTGGCAGTTTTGAGTGTTTCTCAAAAGCATTGGATGATGTTACAGACTCTGCTCAGGTGCTTTTGTTTATTCGTGGGGTTAGTAACGAACTTCAAATTACGGAAGAATTGGCTGCTGCTCACACTATGGAAAGTACTGTCACAGGAGGTGACCTATTTTCAAAGGTATAAAAAACTGCATTTAGCCTTGGACTTGACCGGAAAAATCTGAAGTATGTAACTACAGACAGTGGGCGGAACAGGTGTTGTAATGACATTGATTTTTCCGTCCTTATTAATATTTAAAATCATATTCTAAAGTAAATGTTTTCATTTTTCTTCTTTTCAGTTATTTTAAATTAAATTCATCTTTTCTAAACGACAGCCATGTTTCTATTTTTCTTTATTTAGCTGCACGTGTTCGAAGCATGGTTTATATCCGGGTTGTATTACGCAGTATTTAAGAGTAGGTGCATAGTTAAGCCATGCCTATTTTTAGGTTTCGCGCTCAGATAAAATAACCCCATTGGTAGATGGAAAGAAATCAAGTAGTGACCTGGATTTGAGAGTACAAAACTACGGGGAATACAGACCCAAGCCTTGAAAGATGGCATCGTTTTGTACTGGTCTTCCTCGTGGTATCGTCAACTAAAACAGACGTGTTTTGTACTAATCTTCATGCAGAATCGTCATATGGAATAAAATTGATAGGTACGATCATTACAGTGTGGAACCTAAACCGGGTTAGTAGGCAATATCTTTAACGCCATTCAACAAGTCAAAGCTGTGAAACCAATGATTCTTCACTGCCTCATCCATCTACAGGCTTTATGTGGTAAGCACATGCAGTTATCTGCTGTGATGGGTGTTATTGTACGCACAGTGAGTTTTATCCAATTCCATGCCCTTGCCCATCGTCAATTTACAAACTTCCTTGACAAAATTGAAAGTGAATACGAAGATATTCCGTATCATTGTGAGGTTCGTTGGCTCGGCAGATGTAAAGTGCTGTTTTTTGAGTGAGCTACGGGCAGAAATTGATATGTTCATGACTGCGAAGACCTACTCCTCCCTCCCCCCCACCCCGTGATCGTTCTTTCATATAGCTCGTGGATACGGAAACTAGCGTTTGTTGTTGATCTGACCAAACGTATAAACTACTTGAATTTGAAACATCAAGGAGAATATTTTCTCATTTCAGATGTGTGTGTATATGTAAAGCTTTCAGGAAAAAATTAATTCTTTTTAAAAAACAGGTTGCTGCTAACAGCTTAGCTCACATCCCAAGCAGTGATAAATATAAAAATTAATGTTCTGTTCCATTTACTACTTCTTTGGCATTTGAGGTGCTTTCACAGCTGAAACAGCAGTTACAGGATCGTTTTCAAGATTTTGATCAAGCTTTGATCTGCATCTAACTTTTCAAAATCCTTTTAACTGTAAAGTCGAAGATTTGCCACCTGAGCTTCGCTGGAAGTGATCGACCTATCTTCAAATAAATCATTCAGGGATTTGTTTAAGGAAGTTAATTTACTAAACTTCTATAAGTCATTGCCTGAACAGAACTTTAAATGTTTCAAGGATTTTGCTCGTGGCATGTTGCTACCCCCCTTTTATATCTATTAATATCTATAGGGTGAGGAAGGCTGAAAATCAGGCAAATTAATCACCTGATTGGACCAAATGAATTTTATTATATAAAACAACAATATTTGAGAATACACACATCGTGCGTGAAGCGCACCTCTCTATTATTCATCAAGATCATTAAGATACACAAACAATTAGTCTCAAAATCCCCATCAGGATGGTTACAAAAAACAACACTAAGCGTGTTGGGCTCAATATTCAAATAACATTATACAAAGTCTGGGATCTCTGGCATCGAACTAACTTTATGGACCTTAGTTCCTTGGTTCCTTAACTTAATACTTAGTATATTGATTTCCAAAACAAGGCATAAGGCATAACTGCATCATCCTACGTGACGACAACCAAGTATAGTGTACAGTTTAATATTTGAAACGTTCATAATTAACTTGACGTCCCATCAATACAACAACCCTATAACGCAAGAATGAGCTAAGTCTTGCTTCATCATACTACTTTAGCAATTAATTTGATCGAAACAGTTGTCATTAAATAGAAGAAAAAGAAGCTTATAAGACGGGTTTCGAACCCGGGGCGCGCTGACGCACTCAGAGCGCATTAATAATAAACAAGAATTTACAATAGTAACTAACAATAAGGTTTGGGTTTGAATCCCAGCTTAGATGGGTGACGAAGGTCGACGACCTTTCTACATGCCGCGGGAAGCGCATAGCATAGCAATTTCAAATTAACAATCAGTTAAAGTATTTAAAGTCCTAACGGTAATTTTGAATATAGTCCCCCCATGACGCCGAAACAGAATTTATGGCTCGAATAACAATAATCCCCGAGACCTTGTCGCCGTTCTCACCTCTTATTCATAAGAGGTGAGAACGGCAACATTACCGGCGTAGCCGTATATATACAACAGATAGTTCTCAGAGGGGGGGAAGGACCGAAGGAAATGGAAGGTTGGAGAACATAGCAATCGAAGGAGCCAGTAGGTTCGAGTACATAGTCGAAGTGCCCAGACGCTACGCGTGGCCGGACACGGAACTCTTCTTTCTGGCTGGCTGGACACGTGTTCGACTCTTGCGGTCAGTTGACTCGGGCGCGTCGCTCATTCGGACGGGTGTTACTCTGGAGAGTGGAGGTCGGTGTTAGTGGTGTGAGTCGTGCGTAGGTCTTCCGAGAGCTGGCCCCTTGGTTGGTAAGTGTTTGTCCCATTTGATATTACTTGTAAGTTGTTACATCCTCCCCCCCTGACGGGAGGTCAGAAGGCGTCCTCAGCAGTGGGTGTAACGGCAGGGCGGTACCTTCCCTGTCGTCAGTAGCTGGTATGGAGGGGGGGATGGTTCACCCGAACCCCAGCAAGTGGCCATTGGAAAGATGCCCTCACAGTCAGGTAGCAGGTCTTCTTGGCAGTAGCGTTCTGATAGACCCCAGAACAGGAGCACCTTTTGCACAGCACCGACACTCCAGCTCTCTCCAACTCCGAAACCCAATGACGCTGACACCCGTTCCACGCGACTGTTGGTCCAGCCAGCATCCATCTTCAGTAGCCGGCATAGTCTGACATCCGTTACTCGAACCAGAAGGAGAGGGGTAGGGGAAGGGGAGAACCTCTCTGAGAACAAAATAAATCCACAATTACAGCAACAACACAAGTCCAATGTTCACAAGGCGCTGACACGGCCGCTGGTAATCGCAGTCCGTCTAGGTCAGCCTGTTTATGGTGCTTAGAGCACATTCACACGAGATCATACTTCTCAGTAGACACGGCAGAATTGAGAGTGTTCTATGAGAAGATGTACTGCATATAGTTCTCTCTTCTTTAATTGGGCGTGCACACGCGCAATAGTTTGCTTATAAGTCCCCAGCATCACACATCCGAACACAAGTCATTGATAATCAAAGTCCTAATACATTAAGAAATTTGGGTCAGGCCTGACCATGCGATCAATTAAATTAATATTTATTATAATAAAGATGCACAACATATAATAATTCCCAAAAAAAATTAAACTATATACACAACTTGACACTTGACAGGTATCCTTTCACGCCCCTCCTCATAGGGCGCGGACTTACTACACCACCGCCTTAAGGTGGCTAACGTGGGCCCGACGGGTTACTGACGGGTCAGCAACATCCATTAGAAGCACAGAGACGGGCGTTAAGATCTTGTCGATGCGCCATGGCCCGCTCCACTTGTACAGCAGCTTAGCCGACGTTTGGTCCACCACCGAGCTCTGGGGGAAGCATTTACAAACTACATTATCCCCCACTTTAAACGGAACGGGGACACGTCCCCGATTGAAAGTAGCGGCTACTTTCTTCTGAGACTTCTGCAAATGTATATAGGCGAGTTCACACTTCTCCTCAAAGGGGCTGTCATAGGCCTCAGATAGGAGTGGGTCAACATCCCACGTAGCTAATAGGGGGTGGTTTAGATCCCTGTTCAGGAATACTGAGGCCGGGGTGGCCCCGACAGACTCATGGTATGCGGAGTTAAATACGACGTTCAGAAAATCTAGATGCTTGTCCCAATCCTGATGGTGGAAGATAGTAAGTGCCACATTTAAGTTCCGATTAAAACGCTCGACGTGGTTAGGGGAGGGGTAGTACGGGCTGGTGGTCACGTGTTTAACTCTTGCGGTCAGTTGACTCGGGTGCGTCGCTCAGTCGGACGGGTGTTACTATGGAGAGCGGAGGTCGGTGTTAGTGGTGTGAGTCGTGCGTAGGTCTTTTGAGAGCTGGCTCCTTGGTTGGTGAGTGTTTGTCCCATTTGATATTACTTGTAAGTTGTTACAATGTTTTCTGTGTTTGGCTCGACATACCTGCGTGAGAAAACATTTTCAAGACTGAAGTATTTCAAATCTAAATAGAGTGCCTCACTGTCTGATGAAAATTTGATCTCACTCTTCTTAATTGGAATGTACCGCCCCACTCTCACTCTATTTAGTTACGGCCACCATAGATTAAAAAGGAGGAGGGCGATATATACGGGAATAATAATATGAAAAAGTAAAACAATTGGAGGTTAAAGAAATATTTTAATTATTTATTCAAAGTAACAAACAGTGTTGAAACAATAAGTTACATGGCCTTGCATGTCAAACTGAAGTGTGTTGGGAAACAAATAAATCATGGCAATTAATTTCATGTGCAGTACGTTACAAAAATTTTAAAGTATATAAATATATTATATAAGCTTGTCTAGAAGAGACTAATGAAATAAACAAAATTATTGCTATAATTTAAAGAAAACTTTCTTTACAATATACAAGTTTATAAGTGAGCACAGTGAATTAAGATTAAACAAAATTAGTATCAAAAGTTTAAATTTTAAATATTACAAGGATTGCAAAGAGCTTAAAGAGCCTCTTTCAAATTATTTACAACGCGTCAGATTCACACCTGTGAATACAGACAAAATAGTTTTAAATTTAAAGTAAATACCGCACCAAATATTTACGTAAAGCACAAAGGTTTGACTTCCCGACTAAACTCAAACCTTCGCGGGATCATTACCTTTGTCACTTTTTAAAGAATTAAATAAGATTCCCACATTTAGATTTCTAATAGAAAAACAAAGTTACGTTAGAAAACTTATAAATTTTACCTAAATGAATCTGCGAATATTAAAGTCGAAACCATATTAATCAACAAAAATAAGTTACTTTAATATTAACTTCAAAGAAAAGAAGTCTACAAAATAACCAATAAAATAAACATTGTTAATTTAAAGAATTTAAATTATTACTGATAGCCACAAAAGCAAAAATGTACTATTTTACCTAAATATTGCAAACATAAAAAGAACCAATAAATGTGGCTACCAATTTAAACCAAGAAAATAAAAAAATACTAGAGCCCATGCGGTGACAGGAAACATTAAGTGCTCCTTAACAGAATTTACTTTTAAAATTACAGTTTTTAGCAAAACATTACCGATGCCTACACTGACAGATTTCCATAACAAACTAAACCAATGTATTTAAGAAAATCAAAACCCTTTGCAGCAACATGTAGTTTATAGATTCAAACAAAGATATTACTATCCACCATCCTGGCTAGGTACTGTCCTAGTCCTGAAGAGTACTTCTCGTGAAAGTGGTTGATGTAAATGTTCATCGATATTGTCTTTGTCCCTCGTTATATAGGTCTAGTTGCAAGGAGGGAAGGTGGGAGATTTCCTTTGTTATTACGTCATTCGCATACATCAGTTTAGAAGGCTGCATTGTTGTCATTACTTACACTAGGTTCTTGTTGTCTTGATATTCAACCGATGCATTCGACTCATTTCCATAACATCAACTCCAAGATGCCGGACGCGCAGAGGTAGAGCTATGCTTGTTAGGTCACGTAGCCAGCCAGGTGTCCAACAAAATGAGTGGTCTTGTCTTAGTACATCATGGGCCAATCAGAGCATTGCAAGCTCACTATGTTGGGATATCTGGGTTCTGCACAATTTGTAGCGTTTTTGGACATATCTTCGATCTAGCATTCGTGGTGATGAGACTGAACTTGCAAGCAGCTCTACTCCGGCAGACATATGCGTGAGTAGAACACCTATATTTGACATAGTAAGATCGAGATGTTTAATAATGCTGGATGTCTGTGAGTACAAGATTACTTTGGGGTAGTATTTATATTGCAGGATGTCTATGAATATTTTCTTCTTTAGGGGTGGGTAGAATTTCTATTGCAGGATGTCTATGAATATTAGCTTCTTTAGGAGTGGGTAGTATTTCTATTGCAGGATGTCTATGAATATTAGCTTATTTAGGGGTGGGTAGTATTTCTATTGCAGGATGTCTATGAATATTAGCTTCTTCAGGGGTGGGTAGTAACATTATCATCTTAGCAGTACACGCTAATGTTACAGGAACAACTAAATTTGAACCAAATCTTGGAGCAGTTTTATCTTACAAACAATTCCAAACATCACACTAAACGGGAAAACTTAAAAACTTTTATTGTTGGTACTAAACAGAAAAACGTCCTGTCCAGTGTAAGATTAAAATATGGAAACATTCTCTTTATCTCAAAATAGCATGAACGTGTTGTTTATCAATCCGTCCCTTTACCTAAAATCTCAAGTTCAATATGGCCCACCAACGAAAAGGTTGGAGACCCCTGCTATACAGTATTTTTTATTATTATTATTATTGGTAATACAAATTTTAAGCTCTTTTATGAAGTAATTGACAAACAACTTATTTGAGAAGTGAACAATGTAGGCCAAAGTCTTAACTTATACAACACTTCCCAAAAAAAATTATAGGCCTAGTTAAAATACAGATTTATTTTACATTTTCAACTTAATTTTGTTTTATTTACATTCCTTTAATTGGCAAAATGTTTAGAGGAAATCAACATGTTAAAACACAATACATTTACACGGTACTGGATTGTAACATCCTAACATTAGGCCTACAACGCATTATATTTACTGATTTCATAGACAGGGAAACAATAATTAACATCTTTCGTTGGTGTTTTATGGGATCTTTTTATAATGATAGTAATACTTTATAATTTGGAATATAACAAATTTAACGATGAAAGGTTATTCACTTAAAGTTATTTAACGTAAATTTTGAAAACTTTGCCAGTTAGTCTTTTCAGCTAAGAAATATTAATGTTTATTTAAAGTCCTTCTGACTAGTGGAAATTAAAGTTCTTTTTGTTTTTAATTTATGAAGATTTTTCTCTCCTCTATTATTCAAAGATAAAATAAATCAAATTGTTCTCGTGGAAACAATCCGTGGCAAACCCGCAATATTTTATTTAGGGCATAAATATACTTTTATTAAAACAATAATTCAACTAAACGCTGGATTTGTGTTGATAGGCCTTGCCCAGGTTTCACTACCATTGACAGTGAAAACGTTATCGTCAATGAAATAAAACATTTTAATTGTGCCTGAAATCTCTAAAAGTGAAACCGAAAAACGTATTTTTAACTATAATATCGTGATCTAGAGAAGCTACCTATTCCTAAATATTTAAACAAGAATTTTATGGAGCAATGGATGCAGGATTGTATTTTGTGATAGAAAATCCACAATTAATACCAATGAAGTCTTCTTTATATAGACAGTCTCAACACTTTTGGTGTATCGTCTTTGCCATTTAACCGAGGAGAATTAATACTACCCAGAAATTTTATGATGGTTTAGTAAATCGTATAACAGAATTTTCGAATAAACTTGAACAGGAATGCTTAGCTAAATACGGTGATTTTTTTCGGAGATGGAACTTTTTATAGCTGGCCCCATAAATTTAGTCAGGTAGCAACCATGTAGATTTTGGAAGTACCGAACGATCTATTAAAGTGATTCATGCCATATACGCACTGCTACCAGACAAGGATCAAAATACGTAAGAGAGATGTTCCACTCTTATCAGAGAGAAAGTTTCACTATGGTCCCCAAATCATCTAAAAATTGCTTATGAAACTGCAACGATTTAGTCAATTAAAAAACACTTTCCAAATATAATTATTTTAAAAGGCTTTAACTTCCATTTAAATCAATGCAACTGGAGGAAAGTACAGGATGTTGGAATGACTAACATGTACAAGAACGATCCTGAAGTGAGGCAACATACTAGAATGTGCGCTCTGGGTCATATCCCACATATTTCTACTGACGTAGTATGGCCAGGGACGGATTTACTGCGAAACTAATGAAGCTTAACGTGAGCTAGGATATTATATTCCCTCCAAGCAATATATCTTCTAGCAAGCTATTAGAAGGAAATTATTTTGCCGATTGAAACGCTAAACTGTGAACGCTAAAGTGTAAACTATTATCCCAGTGAGGTTCAAATTACTCTCATAATTGGTGAACCGTTCTAAAATTAATTAGGATAATATTAAAATTAAAATATCGTATTCCAAAGATGGTACTGAACACAAATTAGTAAACGAGTTTTATAAGTTTAAAAAACATTTTTGCACCTTAGGAAATCCCAGAATACAGAATAAAACACGCCATCTAAGAGGTAAAGCACATTCTTCGGTCTACAATGAATGGAGAGGGGTTAAGTTATTCATGCATATTGTCTTTGGAAAATGGCATAGCAAGGAAGCTCTCATATGGCAACATTGTACGTGAGTATATTACTAGAAAACAGAAATAAGTGTATTTGGTAAAATGTGCTTCATTTAGTACGCATTCTCGTAGGTGTCTGAAATAACACTAGTGCACGAAATGGGACAAATTCTGGTAGCACGGGATGGGACAAACTCAGGTAGGAATTCCCTAGTGCACGGGATGGGACAAACTCAGGTAGGAATTCCCTAGTGCACGGGATGGGACAAACTCAGGTAGGAATTCCCTAGTGTACGAGATGGGACAAACTCAGGTAGGAATTCCCTAGTGCACGGGATGGGAGTACATGATATGGAGGTCACCGTTAAAAGTGGCACATTTATATTTATTGAAAATATTTTTTATTCAACATGATTTACTTTCATTGTATTCAAGTCTTTCTGATATAATATTCCCGTATTTGAAAACGTTTGCAAAAAAAAAGATTACTGTATTTGGGAATACTTTACATAGCCATGTGAAAAAACATTTTACAGAATTAAATATGTAAAATTAAAACCAAGATCGTGGACAACATATGAATATCTACATAATATTTGGCGAATTTGTGTTATAAGTATTGACGGTGATACAATGAACTAGCCAAAGAATGCCAAGGGCAATGTTCTCATTAGTTTTAATAAAGTACCTAGTTTATCTCACTTTTATAAAAATATACTTGTTTGAAATAATAAATCTTTAACGTGTTACTTAAAAAAATTTTTTATTGTCATCAAGGTATACTGTTTGATGATTTCTGAAACGATGTAGAAATTTCTAGCATTATTAATATTGGACTATTTTTATTAATAAAATTTATAACCAAGAATGTTCCTTTTCTTTATTTTTACCCCATAAATACAAATCGGAGTGAATCCACCTATTGGTTCAGATTTTAACCGCACTCCTTCGGAATCTACATTGCGGTATTGGACATTTTTAAATTTTATATCTCCAAGAAAAGTATTTCAACCGTACTATGATTCCACGACTTGATAAACTATTTAATAATATATATTATTTAATCAATATGTTTATATAGCTTTTGGAATATGAGTATTCCAATTTATTTCCAATAAAGAAGAATTGTCGTCTGTTTACTTTTCTCACATCTGAGTTTAGAAAGTAATGTTGGCTGAATTGAACTGGATGGTTGAGTGGTATTTTTTATGTCGCCAAGTTGTATAAGTAGCGACAACGGAAAACTAACAACGCTCATTGATCTCTATAATATAACAGGATGGACATACACATGCACATTCCAAGGACAAAAGCGTGACGCTCAAGTGTATCGTCTGCTACACTAAGGGGGGGACAGATTTAACGGTTTCTTTAAATGTTCTAATGCGAAAACATGTCTCTGATGAATAAAAGTGTTATTGTTTGAAAATAGTGAAGTATTATACCACATTCTCCTGAAGAAACATTTACATTAAAGGATATACAATCCAGTTTTACAGGTAATACTGTACAAATACGAATAAAACCTTAGATATTTCAATTTTTATGTAGTTATCATCAATGTTGTTTACAGTCTGCCACGACTACACTTATATTTAAAGTTGGTTATTAGCTTGCATATTGGTTTCAGAAACCATATTATATTGAAAGTTCGATAAATATAATGAACAAGGTATCTTAAAACTTGATTACATTTGTTTGAATGACAAAATTTGAATAGTTGCCATGCATTCAAACTATCACTTGTTATAGGCTTGTGGAAAGTATTATTATAATAATACCTGTTTTTTTAAGTTGGCTCATATCTTTCAGAAACTATATTATGTTGAAATTTCGATAACTATAATGAAACAAGTTAGCTATAAACTGTATTACATTTGTTTGAATGACACACTTTGTGTAGAAGTCTTACTTTCAAATTATAATTTAGGTTATTGGCGTGTAGGAAGTACAGTATCTACTAAACCTAGATTTTAGTAATAATCCCAATCTGTAAGGCTTTATTTTGTACCAGAATACTATCATATATATAATATTTTGGTAGGATGAAAGGCAATTTAGAACAGAAGTAGAAATTTCCTTCTGGAAGGTCTTTTATCCTAACTAAACACAACTATAGGGTAGGATTCTGATACGAGATAAAACCTTACAAGTAAACTTCCTTCAAAAATCATCGTACATATTAGGCTACATCAACTTATTTAAAGAAAAAACTAACCAGTTTTGAACTTTTATATGCTCTTCAAGGCTTTAACTAACATATTTATTTAATTTAATCACTCACACATTGATGTATCACATATATTCAATCAAATTATTGAACTATGTCAAAATGCCACATTGCCTTGTATGGGCGAAAGAGAGAAAGAGATACCTGAAAGTTTCATCCTCTCTTACACAATGGTATGCAGACGACAGCTCGAAAATTTCAGCAACAGATGTCCATCCAGTTATATTATAGAGATCAATGACAACGCTAGGAATTTTTTTTAAGGCCGTATTACACGTAGCAGGTTACAGCGCTGCTTTCTGACGTCGTTTTGCAGCGCTGCGAGCTGACAAATCTGGGTTACCTATTACACACAAGCTGCATTCTGACGAATGATCATCTTGCCACTCAGTGGAGACTTTAGAGAGTCCCGTATTTTCTTCGCTTCTTTCCTCCAGGAGGTTCGTAATGAATTCATTTTCTTAATTACTGATCCTCTTGTGATGTATTTGTCAACCTCTTGAAATTTTGCTACCAATTCCCCCAAAGCCTTCTCTTTACTCAAACGATCTAGGTATTCATCACCTTTAACTTTCCACAAACATGGCATTGTTCGGTACAATTCAATCAATTCTGTCAAAAACTCTTTGCTATAGTTTCTTATGTCTGTCATAATGTCCCGAACGACGAGAATAAACACTTGAAAATATAAACACAGCGAACGTTGTCCACACGAACGAAACTGTTGAGAAAATGGCGATCCTCTGGTCTGGTACTACCTTATCTCGACCAGGTGCACGCATGCGCAGTATAACATTTGACAAGTTGGAAGCGCAGAAAGCGATTACACGGCGCAGAAAGCAGTCGTCCAATCAGAAAATATCAAACTCGTTTGATATTTGCGCTGCCAGCTTTCTGATACGCGCACCGATCATCTAGGTATATTACATGATCATCTTGCAGCGCTGCAAAACGACGTCAGAAAGCAGTGCTGCAACCTGCTACGTGTAATACGACCTTAATTACAGATAAAAATGAGATTACGGAAACAGAATAGGGCGGGAGACTTGAAAGTATTTCAAATAAGGTCATTCTTATGCGTGAACTCAAAAGACATCTACCACCATGAATATCTATTTTTATATATTTTATTTTATTCTATATTTTCACCCAGTTTTACTTCTATTTCTCTCTCATGATATTTTTATAGTTCTATCATCCACCTTACTGCTTGAACATTTTTCCTTCCTCCTTTGGACTTGCTTTGGCGAATGCCAGACTGCAAGACTCATCGCTTTTATTGAAGACAGAAGGAAGAAAGGATTTTTGTCCATGTTTAAATTAAAATTTCCCAGACTAAATATTAACCAAGGACACAAATGGGCACTTGAGAAGAAAGCCATAGCTTCGACCTCCAACAGGAGCACATCGTTTTTCATCAATATTTCATATCTGCTCACCATTTTTCAATAGTACAAGGTAAATGACAACATTTTCACAACTTTCATCTACAAACATTCGTCTCTGTAACCTGCTAACATCAGACCTTCGATATCCGTCAATAGTTTACTATTATCATCATCATTATAAGAATACAACAAATACTAAATAAGCAATTAATTTCAACTTAACTTTCTTTCCCTTTCTTTTGGAGATGGAATTAATTTAAAAAAATATCTATATTATGTGTAATAGTATTACTGCAAATATTGTTTTTCTTTCAAATATTGGGATTGAGACTTTTACGTTTAAAATTTTAAAGTCGGGACTTCAGGACATTGTTGTGTGATGCTGTTTAACTTTAATGCTACCCAGTTGGTCCCGAGAGAAAGTTTCTTTGTGTCTATGTAAAATTTGAATTCCCCACATTCTAATTTACTATCAACAATTATTTTGTTTGATTGTTTGCTTTTTAATAACTGTTAGTCCTGCATACAAAATTTGAAAAAGATTGTTTTCATAAAATAGACTATAATTAACTACCACCAACAAAAATAACTAAAAATTATAAAAAAATTACTTCAAATTTACACACACACAAAAAAGTTCTACAAATATGAACAAAATCTGGTAATAAATGCATACGACTAAATTAAACACGCACTTTACAAATGTAAACAAGAAAAACATATATATACATATATGCAATTAAAAGCCTTTAGCAAATAAACCGTTGCATTCTGCTGATTGTAAAATTGATTTACAAATATCTGTTTCAGAAGCAATAGCTACCCCTCCCAACGCAACCCTCTCCATCTTATTAACAGTCTCACCAGAAATGTGGATTTTACAACAATACAGAAAAAGAGGATACAAATATAATTGATTACATTATCTTCTAATTTCGACTACTCAGTGTTAAAAATATTCAATATTTGAATATCAAACAATTATTATGAATCGATAGTATTTAAAAAATAAAGTACTTATTTAACATAATTACTCAAAAATGCATCAAAATTAATCAAACTAAGAAAATATGATCTACAATTCACAAATGACAAAAAAAACGGCCAGAAAATGATCCATAAATAAACATTGGTTCAACCAGGGGATCATAAGGCCGGCCACACACGTACAGTTTCAACTGACAGTTTGAACTGAACAGTTTAACTGTCAGTTGAAACTGTACACTGTAAAAGCACACACACGCACAGTTCAATCCTTCAGTTTTTACAATGGATTCGAAGGAACAGGACGATTTCGCCGCTCTCGGTTTACTTTTTGTAATTTTACAAAGAAGTAAAAAATCGAAAAAGCGTAAACAGTGGTGCAAGAAGTGTTTACAAAGGCGAAGTCAATCTTCGGACATCAGTTTATTAAAAGAATTAGGGGAAGAACCATTAGATTTCCTCAATTATTTGCGCATGACAGAAACAGTGTACCAAAAATTGCTTTCGCTAGTTTTTCCTTTGATTAATAAGAAAGATACAGTAATGAGAACAGCAATATCTCCACACGAAAGATTAACTGCTACCTTGAGATTTCTAGCAACAGGACGGTCGTATGAGTGCCTCAAATTTTCAACAAGAATATCACCTCAATCTCTTGGAAAAATTATCCCAGAAACATGTAACGCTTTGTACAAAGTTTTGCAGAAGTATATTCAACTTCGTCCAACTTCTTTAACAATTTGGCATATGCAGCATCCTTCTTCGTACGGTCATGATAGTCATGGCTCTTTACTTGCCACAGGCAAGGTTCCAATCGGTAAATTGCAATAAAATATACAATCACTGGGTTTGGTTTACTACGCGACATCTTTAACTCCGCAAAAAAGAACTCAAAAAACCAAACGCACTTGCTCCTGACACATATTGAACTGAGAACTCTACAGTTGAACCCCCACACACGCAACAATCAGTTGAACCTTTCAGTTAAAAAAAATTTAAATTTCATTTGTCTCAGTTTAACTGTACAGTTGAGTTGAACTGAGACTGATAACGTTGAGGTTAAACTGTTCAGTACAAACTGTCAGTTGAAACTGTATGTGTGTGACCGGCCTAACAGAGTGTATGTGCATGTGATCATTGAATATGGTGAACAAATACAAAATATGACATGTCATCAAAATCTACTATATTTCAATTACAAATTTGAATATTTTTATAGGTATGTTATTTGAAAGTATAATCGACCGTGATATCAAATAATCTTGGTATTGTTAATGTTTCTGTAACTATTGTTGCAACAATAAACAGCACATTCCGGCATTATACTCCCAAGACCTTGAATTCACAGTAACATGTTATGTATCTTGATAAAATAGTTCCCAAGCAAAGTTCAAACTCGGGAATGTTTGAAGTGTTTGTGTGGTGCAAAGATAAGCAGAGCAGTGGAGAAGTTTGTTTCGAACCAGTCAAGTTGTTTCAAGATGAAGGTGTTTGTGGTCGGTGTGGGAATGACAAAGGTAACACACAATATTACGATCATTTTCAGCTTAAACATAAACAATATAATACAGTGTCTTAAAACAGTGTTCTATACTATGTACTCTAGTACTGAAATTTGATTGGTAAAGGTGACAATAATGGCTACGTTACTCTTGTGATATACTACTGCACTGCTAATGACAAGATATCAGTGTTCAAATCCCGGTCAGATATATTGGTGGTATTTTTTAACCTAATGGTTTACAAGCCTTCCCCCACGCAAATGTGGGAACATTAGCTCTAAATTCTACCTCCCCATCGTTATGTTATTAGTATAAATATGGGAATAACCTGAACGGTTCTCGCCTGAAGATATGAATAATATAGGTATATATGTATGTATCAGTTTATGTGGGAGGTAGCTCGAATGTGGATAGTATATCTCAAAACACAAGACTCCGTATGAACACAATATGTACTATGTTTGATGGTTACCGAGATAAAGCCCTCCAAGGTTCTGATGGAATTGTCAATAGCCCTACTTGATACACCCCTGTTCGTGTAACTGCAGCCGTGCCTGTGTACCAGCAGTGATACACCCCTGTTAGTGTAACTGCAGCCATGCCTGTGTACCAGCAGTGATACACCCCTGCTAGTGTAACTGCAGCCGTGCCTGTGTACCAGCAGTGATACACCCCTGTTAGTGTAACTGCAGCCGTGCCTGTGTACCAGCAGTGATACACCCCTGCTAGTGTTACTGCAGCCGTGCCTGTGTACCAAGCAGTGATACACCACTTACAAGAGGTGCTCGAAATGTCTCCACAGGTAATAGTCGAATGGCTTGTGATCAGGGGAGCGTGCAGGCCTGATGATTGGTCCTGTACGACCTATCAACTTTTGGTGCAACCACTCATCCAGATAAGCTCTGGCCACTCCCACTACTGATATGTGATAGCGTTCCATCATGCATGGACCACATATGGCGAACAAGATTCAACGGAGCATTCTCGAGCAGCACATTTAGCTAATGTCGCACACGATATAACACGTAGAGCTCGTCATCTATTTCTGCCCAGACGTTAATAAAGAAATATTGTTGTTGTTGGCCTAACTGCACGGTGGTGTGTGGATTCCCTGCATTCCAGAGATTGTTGGTGTGGAAATTAAACAGACTTCTCACTGTCTACACTTTCTACTCGTCAAGTTTGTACATTAGATGCATGTCCGCCATTTCACGATTGGAATAAGCCTCCATGACCACATGCCATGTGAAGAGACATTGGACTGACCTGAGCGAGAAGTATACCTAGCCCTTGACGTTCTACATCCGTTGGATGTCAACAGTGACATGGGCCTAGCAACACATACACCACGTTCATATCTACCACAGTCTGTACACATACAGGGGTGGACCAACAGTGGACACAGTGACATGGGCCTAGCAACACATACACCACGTTCATATCTACCACACTGTGTACACATACAGGGGTGGACCAACAGTGGACACAGTGACATGGGCCTAGCAACACATACACCACGTTCATATCTACCACACTGTGTACACATACAGGGGTGGACCAACAGTGGACACAGTGACATGGGCCTAGCAACACATACACCACGTTCATATCTACCACACTGTGTACACATACAGGGGTGGACCAACAGTGGACACAGTGACATGGGCCTAGCAACACATACACCACGTTCATATCTACCACACTGTGTACACATACAGGGGTGGACCAACAGTGGACACAGTGACATGGGCCTAGCAACACATACACCACGTTCATATCTACCACACTGTGTACACATACAGGGGTGGACCAACAGTGGACACAGTGACATGGGCCTAGCAACACATACACCACGTTCATATCTACCACACTGTGTACACATACAGGGGTGGACCAACAGTGGACACAGTGACATGGGCCTAGCAACACATACACCACGTTCATATCTACCACACTCTGTACACATACAGGGGTGGACCAACAGTGGACACAGTGACATGGGCCTAGCAACACATACACCACGTTCATATCTACCACAGTCTGTACACAAACAGGGGTGAACAAACAGCGGACACAGTGACATGGGCCTAGCAACACATACTCCACGTTCATATCTACCACAGTCTGTACACAAACACGGGTGGACCGCTCACCAACAGACACAGTGACATGGGCCTAGAAACACATACTCCACGTTCATATCTACCACACTGTGTACACAAACATGGGTGAACAAACAGCGGACACAGTGACATGGGCTGGTAACTCGGAAACGATAAAACATAGGAAATATGTTCATATGAACGTTTTGTGTTATTTTGAGCTCTCCTATCCACACCCCAGTTACTTAGCACATAAATCCATACACCTGTAAGTATTTTAATCAATTAAATTAACTTATAATACAAGTGTGATTATTTTAAAGGTAGTGATTTAACCTTAAGAGTACTATATATATGTTTGATTGTATATGTCTATATATATTTATACATTCATACGTGTAAATCACTATGAATGTGATGAATTCGTTATTTTGTCAAATGACCTGTGAAGGTAGAGATTTACCGAAATCAATGTTCTGTTTAATAAATAATATGACTTACATTACTAATGATTTAAAACATTTCCCAATGTAGTCTGGAGAAAGTATATTACATTAACTGTATTGTCTATATTTACCCTCATTTTATAAATTCACCAGTGATTTTGTAAAGGTTCAGCGTGTGTATAAGATAGTAAACAAAATGTTTACATTTCCCAACTGAATCAATGGCTTTGTAGAATCACCGGTACCGGTACAAATTCATCACAGTCAGCACATTCACAGTAGCATATAAGTATGTATATACACACATACATGTATATGTATTTTATATATACACACACTTATATAAAAATATATAAATATACATGCATATATAATTATAAATACACATATATATGTATTTATTTATACATGTGCATACATATATAAATAAATGTATACATTTATATATGTATATATGTTGCTGTAAAAGTCCGAAGACCGGTAAATCTTAGAATTTACCGGTATATCCTAGCATTTACCGATATATGTTGGTAAAAGTCTGAAATATCTTAGAAACTGTTTACATTTTGAGTTTTAACCATTTCTAGAGTGAGGTGGGACAGAGGATTCCCAGTTCTAGCTTTGACCAGCAATCAAAAGTAAACCGATAACCTAGCTTAACCTAACCTAACCAAGCCTAATCCAACCTGACCTAAAGGTTGTATTAGGCTTGGATAGGTTGGATTAGGCTTGTATGTGTGTACATATATACTTATGTTTATATTGATATGTATATATACTTATGTTTATATACGTATATACCAACATATAAATATTTATTCATATATACTTATGTTTATATGTACAGTACATACATGCATATACATACTTATGTATATATACATAAATATACTAATGTATAATATGCATATATAATATATACAATATACATAGATATGCAGGTGTTCATAAAAGCTAGCTCATCATTTAATTTCTTTTCTATTCAGAGAATTCCAGGTAATTACAGCTCTCTGAGCAAATGAGATTGTTTTCAAGTTTTCATAGCTACCAAAATGTATATATTATATTCTGTAGTAAGCTCAATAAGAACATAGAGCAATTGTATGGGAATACTCGTAAATTAAAATCAGTACATCTTTTTTATCATAGCACCTGCGATATCATAATATCCTTGCTAGCTATAGTCAAGTTTTACTGTTGGCCTATACACCGTATATACAATAATATGAAGGTTTATAGTTAAAGTGTGTTTCTCCCCCAATATTTCTATTGGTGTTTTTAACTATCTGTTTCAAGTTATTGATAACTAAACCCAAAACAATTGGATGTAATTTTAAGATGAGTTTTGGTCCTTATTTATCTGTTGTCAAATGAAGAATGCAGGAAACAGTATTCCCAGACAAATTCTGGTCCTAGCGTAATGTTGTGCCCCATTTGCTGTCTAATCGCTCTTTAGATGGGCTCTTAATAGGGTATTTTGTAAAAGTATTAATTTCGGAGCCATTTTAATTTGTTGACAAGCCACATATAACTGGTGAGAGCTCCACAACGATGGGCATATCGTTGGAAAACTCATAAAGCAAGGGAAATTTTACTATTTAAAAAAATTCAAGTTTTGATCAGTTTTACAGCTACAGGCTAAAACATAAAAGAGAAAATTGCAACAGCAAAAAGTTTCTCTAATTTTTTGAGAAAACAAAAATAGATATGTGAAAATTAATAGTTGAAAAATGTTAAGATATAGAAAATATCTGTCGATTAAAAAACAAAAGCAAAATCTAACAAGCTGTTGTTGAGATATAGAGATTTGAAAATTGCACTCAGGTTGCCATTTGAATGGCCGCCATATTGGATAGCTACACCTCCAAGATGGCTTTCACCTATATTTGTGTTCCATGGGATCAAATAATCATATCCTAGAAGTTTCACCAATTCCCCCCATTTTTACCTACAAAAGTAGCTGGCACACGGAATACTAGGGCTGTGCGTGGAGCTGAATGTGAAACAGACACGTCTTAATGATCAATGTAGTTAGAACTTGTAACGACCTTGATTTAACCCTAAAGGATATTTGAAAGCATAGACAATATTCTCCTATTAATTTTCTATATTAAACATATGTTGCTTTTATTTGAATTTTATATTATATTACTTCAGGCATAAAATAGGTTCATTTATAGTAAATAACCAGATTCTAACTAAGAAAGTGCTAGTTGTTTTTTTGTCGTTAAGTTAACGCCCTGAAGGTAGAAGGCATCAGCCAGNTATTACTTCAGGCATAAAATAGGTTCATTTATAGTAAATAACCAGATTCTAACTAAGAAAGTGCTAGTTGTTTTTTTGTCGTTAAGTTAACGCCCTGAAGGTAGAAGGCATCAGCCAGTGTAACTAACTTCAGTACTTCAGTGCGTTAATGCAGTTGGCTGACGTGGAGGATTTTTACTGAAGGTTTCCTGCTCTCGAAACTTCCAGTCTTATATTCGTATGTTCCATAGGACTGCGATTCTAAAATCAGTATCCGCTTTCGTTGTTCTTCGATACCATCCTTCGTTCGGAACAGACGTGTTTTTGAAGGGTGCGAATGTTAAACACGCAACAGGTTAATTAAACAACTTTTAAGTTATTCTTTCGAAATAAGTAACGTAATTCAGTATATATAAAGTGTAGACTTAATTTAAATATATGCGGATGTTTTAAATCATAAAACATTTACAACACTGCGATGTGATAAGTAATCATGATCATACTTTTTACATATTTAGTAAGACTGAAATAATTGAATAAATAACTAAAACTTTATTTCATATAAGAATAATTTATTATCTCCAAACATTCAGTATCATAACAATTGGTGTCGTAACGTGGGGCTCACGACAAGGTGTACGGAGGTGGGTACGAGAGATGGCGCCCAAGTGAAGGCTACGACAGGAGGTGTAAGTGGGAAGACGTAACAAATGGTGTCCAATCGCGGGTCGGTTATAGCCAAATAAACCGTAGCGTTATAATTAGCGCACAATGAGGGACGTTTTAATTGGCGCCCAATCGCGTGGCATCGTTATAATTGGCGCCCACGCGAGGCGTAACGAAAGGCAATCGTTATAATTGGCGCACAACTAAGGGGCATCACAAATGGCACACAACTTGAGTCGTTATAAACTGTAGTTGGAATTTCGTGAGGAAGCAGCGCAAGAGTAGTAAGCAATTAAGAGAGGAAGTGTTAATGTTGCAGGATAAAAGTGTGAGAGCAACATATGAAAGATTGCTGGGCGAAAAATTAACTTTACAAGAACATGAATGGCATGTCCAAATAAAGGCTATGATATAGATAGTGCTTGGTAGAGAATAAAAAAGGCTGTATATGAGTGTGTGAAAGATGTGTGTGGATCTGCGGTCGTAGGAAATTAAAAAGAGATGCATAATGGCATGAATAGGTGAAATAAGTTGTGCGAGAAAAGAAAGAAGCTGTGAGAGGAAAGAAAGAATCATACAAACTAATTATTGCTGAGAAGAGTGAAAGAAAACGTAAGAGGTTATGGGACATATACGAATAAAAGATTAATCCAAAGAAAGTAGTAAAGGAGATTAAAAGAAGGAGAAAGAATGTAGACGGATTTTGAAGGATATAAGAAGCTGTTTTGGAAGTGGGTAAAGAGAACGAACCAAGAAGCGCAAGGAAATACCTATGGCATTCAGAATAAAGATGGTGAGATGATCTGGAGTGAAAACACTAAAAGAAAGTGATGTATTTTGAGTTAATTGTATGGTGAAAACTTGAGAAAATAGCAGGAAATAGGAACAGTGTTATGATGATGCAAATAATAATTAATGAGGCTGAGGTGTTAAAAGTTATGAAAATGTTGTAGAATGGTAAATCTGCGGGTGAAAATGGGATCACAGGTGAAATGCTTAAGTGTTAGGGCATGGTAATACCTGACAGATTGTGTGAGTTGTTCATTGTGTGTGCTGGGATTTCAAATGTTCCTGATGACTGTAAGAATGCTGTCATTGTTCCTTTGTACAAAGACAAAAGCAGTATGAGTGAATGAAAGAATTATAGGGCAATTGGTCTGTTGAGTATTCCAGACAAAGTTTTTGAAAAAAAATTTAATTGAGAGGGTGCGTGATAAAACCACGGTCAACATTTGGGGTGAGCAATGTGGTTTAATTTCTGGTATATGTTGCATGAACCAGATATTTACATTGCAACAAGTGATTAAGAAATGTATGGCAGTAATAAAGAAAGTTTATTATGCATTTGTCGATCTGGAGAAACTTTACGATAGGGTGAATAGGAGTATGTTATGAAATGTTCTGTGAAAGTATGGTGTGGATGCATGGTTAGTAAATGCAATTATGGCGGGGTATGATGGAAGTTAAGCGTGCGTTAGGGGGTAGGGAGCTTTGATAGAATGGTTTGGCATTGACATAGTGTTAGACAAGGTTGTGCTATGTCTCCATGGTTGTTTAATGTATTCGTGGATAAGTGTATGAGAGATGCTTGTTATAACGCGGTTGGTGTACAAATGGACAACGTGAATGTGATAGTCCTGCAACGTGCAGATGAAACCGTATTAATGGCTGAGAATGAAGGCGATTTGCAGAATGCATTACATTTTTTGAATGTGTGACAGGCAGAATGGCTCTCCAAAACTAAGGTGATAGTATATTTTGAAAATTGAAAAATGACACCTGGACACTGGAATCGAAGCTGCGACCTTTGGCTTAGTACGCCAATGCTCTAACCAACTACTACTACTACTACTACTACTACTACTACTACTACTACTACTACTACTACTACTACTACTACTACTACTACTACTAAAGCCAAAGGTTTCGGTTCAATCCCCGTATCCAGGTGTCATTTTTCAATTTTCAGATTATGATAATATCTAGATGGAATAATCACTAAAAGCATAAATAATAGCTTTGGCTATTTGATTGTTAAGGTGATAGTTTTTGATAAGGGCGAATCAGGAAATGATGTCATCTTAGTATAAATGAAAAACTGTTGTAACAAATGAATGATGTTGTGTATCTGAGCAGAATGTTCTGTAAAGATGGAATGATAGATAGTAAAATCGACAGACGGGTGAATGCATCTTGGAAAGTAGTTGAATGTATTTGGACTGTTGCAAAGAATGAAGTAGTATCGAAAGAGGCAAAGATGCACTAAATAAAAGTGTGTCGACGCCAACATTGTTTAATGGATGTGAAGCGTGGTTTTGTCAGGAGAAACACAAGAGCAGGGTAAATGCGGTTGGAATGAAATATCTAATAAATTTATGTGGGAAAACTCGTATGGACAGAGTCAGTAATATCTGGGTGCTGAAGGAGTGCGGCTTGGAGGGGAATAAAATGGGAAAATGTGAACAAAGCGTCTTACGTTGGTTTGGGCATGTTGATAGTATGAGTGTGCAGTGATGGCTCCAGAAATATTTTTGAGGGAGGGCACAAAAATAATTAAGTTAATTAATCATGTAAAAATTAATAATTGATACCATTTTCATTTACATAACATTAATAGGATTTCCTGAAAAACATCGCATACAAAAATATATATTTACCTATATACACCTATATACTTAAATCTACCTACTTATTCCTACCAAATTATCTATTTTAGCTTGCATTTATTTACAAGAAATAAATTGTCCTTGTCAGGTTAGCTAAGTAATACTTTTCAACTTAAATAATTTTGCTAGCAAAACAATATTTTTATTATATACAAAATTATTTTTAAGAAACACAACAAAACTATGATAGTTATCAATCAATATCTTCATAGAATCAAAAGCCCTAGTTGCATTTGTTGCAATGATAAGTATCAAAACTGTTTTAGAAAATGCAATATTATGGACTAAACAAAAACTAAATGTCTTCTTTCACAACCACATACATGAAAAGTTCATTTTTCAGTGTTTGGTTTTGGCAAACACTTCAATAACGAGTTTATTGAAATCTGGTATTGAACGGATTAGATATTTAAAAATTGACAATATGGCTGAAGCATTCAGACGATCTTGTTTCATAGACTTTCTCAAAAAAGTTTTTATTCTTTTAGAGTGGAAAAGCACATTTCATTTTCTACACTTGTCATTGGAATAGTCACAATTATTTTCAGAAGCGTCACAGATTTTGAAAAAAAAAACTGTTTTTAAATTGTTCTTTAAAAAAAACTGCAACAAGGCACGTGCTCCTGATGCACTTCGTAAATCTTCCCTAGAATACAAGACTTGAAGTTCTGTTTTCAATGAAAGGGAAAGCTTGAATGGTGCCCAAGTAGTGTTCATCAGGAAATTTTTCATTGTTGTTTTCAAAATTTTCCACCATAAAAGAAGGGCAACTGACAAATTATTGTTGAACTCGAATCTACATTTAGCTTGGTTAGTGATTATGTCAAACACCTCAATAGCTGATAGCTTACTGTGCAATGGACTTCCATCTTGTCATCTTTTCTTGCTAATTGGAGGTTCATTTTCTCCGGTAGATTCAATTTGATCCCTAGGGAAATAATTCCGTATTTTCTCAATCGCAGCAACAGAATCAGATGTAAATTTCTTAACTTCTGTGGGTTCTATTTTCCTCCTCTGGATTTGATTGAATAAACTGTCTATGTGAAGCACCACAGTGTGGAAAAAGTCCAACCAAAATAAAACTTATCATCTTGCAATAATCTAATGAA
Source organism: Timema bartmani (assembly GCA_902151455.1). NCBI lineage: Eukaryota > Metazoa > Arthropoda > Insecta > Phasmatodea > Timematidae > Timema > Timema bartmani. The sequence continues at coordinate 33,511 of CABFWB010006029.1, forward strand.
CCCTGATGCAAGTGAAATAGTTTTAGTGTCTGTCTCTGATCTCCACATCATCTCAAAACATTCTACAAGGCTGTGTTTGTGTTCGTAAATCGTATTCACGCTTCTATTTTGAAAATTCAATATTGTAGGGACAGCTTGCGGTAGTTTTTTTCTAAACTATTTCGTTTAGAACGTCAGTTCTTTTTGGGGAACGGCTATAAAATGGTCCAATCTCTTGAATGTCAGAATGTAGGCTTCAAATTATCCAGATATTTACTTATAAAATTCGAATGAAATGTAATTTTTTTACCATTGATTTAAATATAGATTTTATAGGGAATCAGATGAATTTGAACTATCTAATTTTTCGAACTAACGGGGAAGAGCGATTTTCCGTTCCACGCCCTTCCTTTTTGTTAGCAAATTTGATCATATAAGTTGGATGTTCCAGCCACCCTTTTTTGTACTCTTCGTCTTGACTTTGCCTGGAGAATGATCGCACTACATTAGACAATATTTAGTACTTTTCCAACTGTAATTATGGTCTGGGTGGTCTCGCCATCACGGTGCAAATAGGTTGCGGCATATAATCTTATCTCCTTCAGAGAGCCATTGTATGGGTTGTGACATATTAATTTAGTTGTGTTTTCTTTTGTTAGGTAGTTTTATTTCCCTAGCTTATATTGTTAAGATGTAGGATGTTGTTTGTTATTTCTCCATCAGAGGAACCTTGTATGGGTTGCGTGATGTTAATTTAATTAAGTTTTCTTTTGCTAGGTAGTTATATTAGCTAAACTTAGTTGGAGTAATATTGTTAGGATGTAGGATGTATTTATTTCTCCTTCTGATATATTTTGGGTAGGTAGCCAACTATGTATTAAACTAAATTTATTATTACAACTTAATAACTCTGTTGAGCGGGACTTTTATGGGCTAATGTTGTTAGAACTCAGCTTGGGCTACCGTAATTTAGTCATAGTGATTTATTTGTTTCTTTCTTATCACCGAGAAGTGGAATGGTACTATAAGTGCCAAAGAACTATATGACACCCATAACAACTTCGAAACTGATTCTAGAATTTGTCCATGCGAGGACATAGCTACCCGGGAATTTAAGGCTGTTTTAAGTGGCATTTGAGGTCTTTTGTACATGTATTTAACTACTATATTGTCCTATTATTTTTATTTCCATTTGCGTTTCCTCTTTAATTATTACTACTGTTACCATTCTGGTTGAACACCATGTCAGTAGCATGAGTGTTTAAGGCCCTTTTGGCCTTGTCACGGCAACAGTTGTAATATGTAACTCAAGCATTTCCTGTGCTCCTGTATATTTATATATGTGTCACTATGTGGTCTTCGTTCCCAGTAAAGTAAAATATTTGGATAAGGTTTTCCTAATTAGGGTTGGGCCTCTCAATTGCCTCTTTGAATGCTCTAAATATGCCCCTACGTGCCATATTTGTTTTGGCCATTGTATTATTAATGGCGATCACCTAAATTAATCTTGAAATTATGTTATTATAAAATAATATTTATTCTGTAATGGTTTATCATTTGATTAGTTGCTTGAGCATCATGCTTTAATGCAACTATAAAACTCTCATAAATATATCCACTTAAATCTCTTTGTTGTCTTTAATACAGTGTAGTCACAGTCCTCACGTTCTATGAAAGGGAAAATCATTGTTGTGTTCTTGAACAGTAAATAATCCCTTCAATCTATTTCAAGGATGTTGAAAATTGTACACAAATCTGAATATCCAGCCTACCAGCCGAATTATCTTACTATACTTGGAAATATATCTATAATACCATTTCTCTGCTTCTGTTGGTATGAACATCATTGAAGTAATGACACACGTATTCTTTTCAAAAGCAATTTTCTCTACATTGATAAGCTAGGCAGACTTAGGCCAGGCTTCTGGCTATTCATTCAACCACACTGGTCCTTCCCACCACTGGGATTCCAACAACTGTTTGACTCCTCAACCACGGGATGGCAGGTCAGCCGGATTATGATTACCTGGAATATGTCTACAACTTTCTGATGATGTCAATGCATTTATCTCTGTTACTCTTTTACCGACAAATGCTGACCAAGGTCCGTCATGTGAAATCAGAGTACTGTAGTCAAATAATTCCATAGGAAAGGCTTGACATCTTCTATACTAAGCACTCTCCATACTGATGTATGTAGTCTGGCTCCAATAGTGGCTGCTAACAACTCCAACCGAGGCATTGTAATCTTTGCTAGAAGTAACTGTACCGTCACTCCAGTTATGGATTGGCATCTTATGAAAACTGCTGTGGCGTATGCTGATTGACTTGCAACACAAAAGGTATGTTAACTCAATTTGGAAACACTGGATCCACCTATCCACCTAGGTATTTTTATTTTTGACAGATATGTAAAATCCCTCAACCATTTCAGAAATTCTTCCTTTATGTCATCACTAACCTCATCATCCCAACTTTCCTTTGTCTTCTAACTTGACTGCATTAAAATCTTAGGACACAGAGATAGACAAAAGTTTCCTTTTCGTCACTTTCTCAGACACATTGTATTGTAAAACTTGAGACCTACTTTGGATCAGGTCATTTACTGGATCCCACAATAGCCCCAAAATATTAGTCTTGTAATCTCTGTCTGAGCATGCATACAATCTAGTTTGTTCCCATCCTCTCACATCAAACTGTCTTTCCTTCACAACAGCTGTTGCTTCTTGCATGAAAACATTTAACTCCATTTCGCTGTCAGCACTAGTGACACAATTGTCCACAGAAAAACTATCCCTGAGCCTCTCAATGATATGTTGTAACTCAAGATTATCATCTATTTCACAGAGAGAAACCTTGTGAGGCTAGTGGTAATTAACAACTGCCCCTAATAAATAAGGACTACAATTAAATCCAAAAATTACCCTGGTGTGGCGAAAAACTTGTATATTTCCTTTACTGTCAAACCACATAAAACGTAGAGAATATCTATCCCCTTCATAAAGACTTATCTGTAAAAATGCCTTCCTTATATCTGCTGTAACAACTATTTGTTTCATTTGGAATCCTATCATAATTGACGGTATGCATTCTATCATACTGATCTCCTTATTTAACAATCATTCAACTAGAGGCTTTGTGTTGTATTTGCAGATGCATTGAAAACTGGTATTATCATCTTCTTTCAAAACGTAGCAATGTGGAAGATAATGTCCGGGGTGAGACAGCTCAGTTTGTGTGACTGCTTCTATTATTCCTACCTGTAGCCATTCATTGAACACTTCCTGGTAATCTTCATAACAGCCATCGTTCTTCAACTTGTTACAGGTGGAATCGAGTCGTTTCAACGTCAATTCCTAGCTATCAGGTAAGGTTGGATGACCTTCCTTTCATGGCATGTGAACTTTGTATCTTCCATCTTCTTCCATAGATACCGTTTCTTGAAACTGTTGCAAAATAGCTTGACACTTCTCTTCTTTGCTTTTCTGCTCTGCAGGAACACTGATACAAATGAGTTCCAAATCCCACAACTCTGATATTGACGTATCCTTTACAAACATAGACATACACTCATGGCTGCATTGCTTAAATTCTGGTTCCCAACCTAACCGTGTCCAACGTAACTTAGTTTCCATGGCAACTAAACCACTTTCAGTTATCTTACACTTCCCTGTAAACAGTTTACCTGCCAAGTCTGCTCCTATCAACTCTTCAATAAGAACTAGTCTTCCTTGTATGTCAGTCAGATTTATGCCAGAAGCTTTCAAGCCTTGCAACCAAAGTCCATTTCCTGTGCGAGCTATACCACCACATATAGTATCCTTGTATAATGCTTTTTAATTACACATACAATTTCCACACAAATTTCCCAAGTAAACTCTATAGTATTTGTGTAGGCAGGGTTTGGTATTACCAACTCGAAATAAAGAATGACTTATCAACTCCTCCTTTATAGGGATGTATCCCATTTCAATAGCAGCGTTCTTTAAGACATATGACCGTTGTGAACCAGTATCAATAATATCTCGGACCAGTCACTCACCATCCTTTCCTATTAAGGGTGTATGGCCCAAAATTAATAATATATAAATTATATATATATATTAGTAGGTCTTCTTAAACCAAACTTGGAT
>CABFWB010006030.1:7629-32111 GCA_902151455.1 Timema bartmani
CTTTTGTTATTACTTCATTTCACTCTAAATATAAAGTTTAAATAATTTAAATTTAACCCTTTTCAATTGTTTACTTTTGTTATTACTTCATTTCACTCTATATATAATGGTTAAATAATTTAATATTAATCACAAACATCCCATTCAATTGTGTTCATATAAAATATGACTTGAACTTAATTCTGACAAATATTTTTATCTGTGTCAAGGTTATTACCTTCAATTCATGATATACTTTTCTTATGTCTGTAATTTAATAATTCTTTTTGGTTATCTCTCTATTCTATAAAACCTCTTGAGATTATTTAGACGTTCTTTCAATCATTAACTATTTATATTATCCCTCCTTACTATATTACTATGAATATATTTAATACTATTCTATTGTGTTATCCACTTTCACTGCTTGATAAGTTCAGACAACACAAAACATCTTTTTGCAATAAGAAATTTGCTATTTAATGGTCAAAGTAGCTTATTATTTTAACTTTTTTTTTTTGTACTGCCTGTTTGGTCTATTCACATATTCATACCAAAAGAATAGGGATGAGGAAATTAGAATTTAAAATTGAGAGAAAATTTATCCACGTTTGTGGGAAGGGGGGAGAGAAATCATTTATGAAAAGCCACCCTTGGTACACCCGACCAAGATTCAAATCCCGTTCTTTCTGTCACCACTAATCCAGTCAAATGTAGGCACGACACATTAGACCATGTGATCACCAATGTGTTTTTTAATTTTGTTAGTTACGTGTACAACCTGAACAAGTAAGACTCATTGCTAAAAAAAAGTTTGTTAATAAATGATATATATTGTGTTGTATCTGGTAACATAATCAAATCATTTTATATTTAAACTTAAGTTTTTTTTCCAGGTGGGATTCTATTTGATCGCTTCAATCGTTTGTTTTTATTATTTGTCAGCTTACTTCTCACATCAGTATTCATCACAGTAATACCTTGGTGCAGAGTGCTTTGGCTACTGAAGACCTGCATGGTTGGTCTTGGCATGTCAATGGGTTTCTTAGATACAGGTTGGTTACATACATTTATTTAGTAATTATTGCAATATTAGGAATTTAAGATAATTTTATTTCTTAACATTCACAATTATTTTTTTCTTCTTTCAGGGTGTAATGTACTATGTTTGGATCTGTGGGGCAGAAATAGTGCTCCTTTCATGCAAGGACTACATTTTAGCTTTGGCCTTGGAATGTTTGTTGCACCACTATTGGCTCCTCCATTCTATGAGCCTTTTGCTATTAACACAACTGTGGGAGATATTTATTATACGCCAGTGACTGTCCAGCCACTAGAACACTTAGATAATTTTGATAATCATAAAATAAGATTGAAGCGAGAAAACTATTTTTCTAAAAATTACAGCAATAACACAGATATTACTTTAGAGGAAGGAAATTTCATAGACAACTTTACCACATTGTCTATTCTTAATGACTCAAACACTAATTTCCAACTGACCTCTGGTTTCTTATCTGAGGGTGTACACCAATCATTTTCTTCATTAATGACAATATCTACGACTCAAAAGATTCCAAAGCGGCATAAACCTTCAAAAACTGACAGTAGTAAACTAGGTAGTAAAAACTGGGAAAATGTGAAAGTTGGTATTTTGCCTCCTGAAGATTTGGTGGTCATTTCTTCAACATCTAGCAGTGTCAGTTCCAAAAGTGTATTGTCTGTTCCCCCACAGTCCTCTACTAACAGTACATATAGTAATATCAATATAGATATTGATAAACTGGTCAATAATACATACAAGAGTAGAACAGAAACGACCCCAATAGCAAGATTGGGTGACAAAAATGAAAGTTATTCAATTTCATTTATTCTTAGTACTCTTAGTACTAATGAAACCTATTTTGTCACTCATCCTTCAGTTGATTCAAAAAGTAGTATTTATTTAACCAATATTGGAAACAAAGCTAATACATCTGAATCTATTGTTGAAGATATCACAACCAAGAAGGCAACAAATATTGAATCGTCAAGTATGAAAAATATTGTTGACATCTTTAATGATAAAGAAGATATGAAAAACTCTCAACCAATTTCAAGTCCTAAATTTTCCTCATTCTCTCAATTGAAAGAAAATTCTTCTTTTCCTAATGTACCACCAAATCAGCTTACATTTTCAAATTATTCTCCAGTGGAACCATCCAACTCTAATTTACAACTTTCAGTAAATACACAAAACTACACTAACAATGATGCAGTTAGTCAAGCTATTACTTTAGCCTCAAATGAAAATATTGTTTCTAAGAGTCAGACAATTGACTTAATAACATACAATAATATTGAAGATGATAAAAAAGTATATTTTATTAATAAAACAAAGCCCTTGGTTTGGTATACACCAGCTCCTACTCTTAGCCATGTTCACCATTTCAAACCAATAACTTATGATAATGATACAGAAAATATTAATACACTCTTTGAAATAATATCTGATAGAATTGAAAAATATGGCTTTAGTAAAATTCAATTCACATACCTTATTGTGGGCTTATTTGTATTTGCTATATCACTTTTGTTTTTGGGATTTCTGTGCCACAACCCAAGAGATCCAAAGTCCAAACAGGAAGAAGGTCATGTGACCAAAAAGATGATGAGTTCAATAATGCGATTATCATTAATTGGTGGCATGGCTATGATCTTATTACTATCTTCAGGTCTGGAGGTTACGTTTGGCCACCTAGTTATGGCATATTCTGTTAATAGTGACATTCAACTGACTCAAAGTATGGGTTCAAATATTTCTATAACTTTCTGGGCTGCTTTTGCTGTAATGAGATTTGCATCTATTTTCTTTGCTACAGGTTTAAGTCCAACTTTGATGTTAATCTTAAACCTTGTTTGCTGTACAGTGGGAACAATTATTCTATACATTTGGTCTGATCATGTGGAAACTGCTGTTTGGGTGGGTACAATTTTGTTAGGAGCTGGTTTAGCTTCAATGTTTCCAACTGGTCTTCTTTGGATTGAACGCTTGTTACATGTGTCCAACAAAGTGGCAGCCTTATTAGTATTGGGTGTGTCTCTAGGCGAGCTAGCATGCCCTGCTCTGATTCGCCATTTAATGGTGAATGACCCAAAAGTACTCATGCATGCAGCTTTAGTTCTTAATACTCTGTGTATTGTGATATTTGCCACTCTGTGGTGGCTGTCTTCTCAGTTGGGGGAGAAATATTGTGCCATCACCAGTGACGGATATCAACTGGCCAACCAACATGATGAAGAGGAAGATATGATGGACATAAACCTGTCAGGAAATGCTGTTGAAATGCAGAGAGATAGTTTTTCTTCAGACCAACGAGCTTTACTCAATGGAAATGGGCACAAAGGACCCTAGCACTTACCTTGTTAGAATTTTGTGTGTTTATGTGTATATACACACATACATATATATATATATATACACATACACATACATATACTTTGAAAGGTGGCAGTCTTACCTTGACCAATTACAATATGGCCCTATCTTACTAACTGCACCACAGTGTAACCCATCAAGGTAAGCTTGCTATCATTCAGGGTAAGCGAAGCGTTCATGTGTATGTAAACTCAATTTAACCTGAAGGGTAGCAGTCTCACTTTTACCTATTACTTTTACCTATTACCCTATCCTATAAGCTATGCCATATTGGGATATGAAAGGTAAGCTTGTTACCTTACAGGTTAAACAAAGTGTACATGTTAATATACATATACATAGAATATATAAATGGCTAATTTCCATGTAGGTTAAATAACACAACGCAGTAAGTTAATTGCAGCATGTGGATAAGCAGAAAACTGAAGCTGTTCTAACATATTTACTCAATTTTTAAAGTTAAACTTTAAAGGTGATTTAAATTGATGCTTAGAAAGTCAAATCAACATTCTTAGTGGAAAGTTAACCAATCGGATGCTATTAACACTATAGCTAACACAATTTGCAGATGAAGCTCTGACCCAGGCCACAACTGTAAAAAGTAATGGATGTAAAGTAAAGTTAACACAATCTAAATACCAAAATGAGATTACTGGTTACAAAGGTTTATTATTTTCACATTAACATGCCCTTAATATTTCATATATTCAGTGGGTTAAAATTTTTAATAATGAAATATGTTTGTTGGACTACATGATGGTTTTAATAGAATTTTTTTTTATTCCTCAGCAGTATAAAATATTTGCAAGTGAAAATAAAAGGATTGACTATAATCTTTTTGGGTAATGTGTTTGTAACTTCTTAAACAAGCATTAGTTCATAATAAATCCACAATCTAACGAGTATTAGTTCATAATAAAATCACAAACAAATATAGATACATAATTACAAACAATAAGTTATTTTACCAGAAATACTACTAAAGGCTCATTAATTAATGTCTGACATTTAATGGATTCATATTAGTTAATTAAAATATAATTAATTTTACAAATGGTAGTTTTCATTGTTTCCTCTTCATAATTTGCTAACAATATTCCCTGTATCCCCTTGGGTAAATATTATGATTGAAGATTTAAAAATTTCTGCATTTCACATCCTTCATTGTATATAAAAATCAGCACTCGTTCTTAAATATTAGTTTTATATTTTATATACTTTGAACTCTTGCTCAAAGGGAACAACTCAAAAATTATTTTAGGCCACACATCTTAAACATATGTCATACACATCTTCAGATGTAATAAATGAGACAAGGCTATATATTTCATTTATGAATGTGCTGAATCTGAAGAAGGTAAAACTATTATTATGGAGAGCTGATATTATATAAAATAAAAATTTATGTTTGTTTCTTGATTGTTTATCTATAGAGTGGTGAATAACAAGTTTGTTTGAAGAAAGCCCCACCTATAGGCTGATTTTGGTAGGAAGAACGGTTTAGAAAAGTCGAACATATTTATTTGCGGATAACATTGATAAAATTTTACTCTATTATTTGTGTTATTTTACAAATATTAATAATATCCACCAAAAGTGACATAACATGACTTGATGTATGAATATATTAAAATTGTTTTAATAACTACCAGCTACTGTTCTTCCTACCAAAATCATTCTTTAGCATGTTTTCAATAATATGAGGGACACCAAATGAGACTTAGCCATGTTTTTGTACATTTAATGTCTAATTGTTTGTATATAATCCCTTGTGTGGTTTGTATAAATAAAAATAAATTACATTAAAATAATATTAGCATTATGATGATTTATTAACAATATTTTATTTGAAAGCAAAAGTAAAGTTATTAAAAGATTATCAGGTACTGTCACTCTTTGAATCAGAATTCAGATTGTGGTGGTTAACTGATTATCTATAACTAATTTAATATTGACAATAATATACAAACTGTGTTTCAAGAGCTGATGTTTAAATGTTGCCACGTGTTTGTATTTTTCATTTATTGAGATTATTTAAACACTGAACTTAAATTGCTTGAGTGGTTTTTCTCTTCCCCATATTATCAAATATTAAGTTATATGATTAGAAGACTTAAAAATTGGAAATTTTTCATTGGCTTTCAGAAATCTGGCTTAGCTCTGATCAAGTAGTTCTGGATCTTCATTCATTATGTTATAGAACATATTAATAGAGTGCCTATGCTCACTTTTACAACATATTAACAATCAACTTGTTTATAAACATTCTACACATGAAAAAAAAAAGTGTATTTTCATTTTAAAATGAATGTACATCCTTCTCTCACTGAACTTTAAGAAACCACATAAACCCTGTCCATGGTAGGAAGGACTGTCTGAAAGGCCCTGTTCCCTCTCATAATTCTACTATATAGTAGGTTTTTTGTAGGAAAAAATCCCTTTCATGCTTACTTCCTACCATGACCAGGATATAGTAATTTATTGGACAGTAGGTATTAATAGCTGCTTGCAGCTAGTGCTAATACTGTCCGTAGCTTTAATGACACATTGACAACTAGTACTTTGTCACGGTCACATTTGTTTAGTTTCACTCAAAACTCGCACAATCCAGAGTGCTCACTTTTAATCTGGTGAGCTTAGCACTATCAACACTGATATCTTGGTCACTGCTACTTTTGAAATCGAGTCGCAGGGAGTGACTTTCAAAAAATATATCAATGACAAAATCACCGTCTCTGGTTTGTATAGGGGAATGTAACTCTTTATTTAATGATTCTATTTGGTATAATATATAAGTAAAAATGCTGAAAATAGCAATCGAATTTAGTAAAAAGTAACAAAAATTTGCAATTCAGCAACACTGCCTACTTGTGATGGTAAGGGACTCGCAAGGAACCGGGTTGTTAGAAAGACTCCCGGTTTCGGGCAAGGCTAGACCGAGGCTAAGCGGACAGTCTGGCTACTAGTTCAATAATTTTTTAAATTGTCTACAGCTCTGGCTATCTGGTTTATTTATGAAAATGGCCAGTAGAATTCTTGCCCTCAATCATTCATGAAACAGAATGTGAACCACTTTTAACCAACTCACAACACATTGACTCACTTTACTATCTTTGTTTGTATAGTAAATGTTGGCATATAAATAAAGCTGTATAAACATTTTGATAGATTATTTATTTGACTAGTCTTCTTTACAAATGTTGGTGATATATTTGCATTTCGGTACTAACAATCGGTACTAGTAAGAAGTTTTCTCTCTCAAATCCTTATTGAACCAGTAGCCAGCCTGTCTCCCTAACCCCGGTCTAACCTTGTGCGCAAGCAAGCATTCTCTTTAATGAGCCGGTGCCTTGTGAGTCCCCACCTGTCTCGCGCCGGTTGTGGTCAGTCCGCAAACTATCCAGTTGCACCCAACAACTGTGCTGTGTCCATTGAAAGGGGTTGGGAGGTATCTCTACAGAACGGTACAACTGAATGTATATGTTAATGCCAATGCTGAATTCGTTATTTTGTAAAATAACCAGTGAATATGTAGAATCACCGAAAGCGATAGTTTATTTAACAAATAATAGGATTTATCTAAATTTACCAGTGATTTTATAAATTTCCCAATGCAGTTTGGTGAAAGCATGAAACCTAAACTGTATTATCTACATTTACTAGTGATTTTATAAAATATCTAGTGTATGTGAATACAAATATAGAGCATAAATCCAAACTAACCTTAACTAACCTAGTCTAATCTAACCTCAAATAGGCTAGTCTAAGCTTGTTTAAACTAACCTAACTTGCCAACTAACCTAATCAAACCTAATCTTGGCGTGACATTCACTGGTGGTTGATGATAGTTTTTAAGCTGACGGGTGATTTTGTAAAATGTTCGGCGAGTATGTGAAACATTAAGGAATTTTTTTACATTCCCCAAGTGAACCAGTGACATTGTAAAATTGCCGGTAACTGTACAAACTCATCACATTCAGCACATTCACAGTAGCATATACACTGATTTTGGTAGTAAAACCAGTATCTGGTAGTTAATAAAGTTAATAAAACAATTTTAATATATTCATACATTAAGTCATGTTATCTGCAGCTATCACTTTTGAAAGATATTATCAATACCTTTAAAATAGCACAAATTAGATATTAAAATATTATCAATGTTGGCCGCAAAAAAAAAGTTTGAATTTTCTAGATTGTTTTTCCAACCAAAATTAAACTATATTTATTCACCGTTATACAGGACGGCCATGAAGTCTGGACAGGTACACAAATATAGGCAAATATACGTACTTGTACCTTTTTTAATACATAAAAAAGAGACAGGACACTCAAATCCTCGACTACTCGAATCCCTTTAATCCTATGGAAAGATTTGAGATTCATAAAAATCTCAAAAAAGATTCTTGAATACAAAAATTATGAAGACCTTGATTTAAAATAACAATTTTAATCAATTGGTAAAAGGAATCATAATTATATGCCTGTGTAATTGGATAAATAACCGGTCTCTTATAGTGGTCAGAGCCCCTTGGTGCTGAGATAGAGATCCCGGGTTCAATAGCCGGTTAATACCGGGGCATTTTTCTTGAAAGGGAAATAATTCCCATGGTCACCAGGATTTGTTTAACTAAGCCTTAACTTGGTTTTAAATGTTTCCACTGGTTCCACACCCTCGAACTTTCATCCTCATCTCATCGAGACATGGAAAGAGTCGCCAAGGAAAGGATGTACGATTAATACATTCAGGCGTCCCCTGGGTAACGGTACATTAGTACTGACTAATCTTTCCACAAACTGGGTAACAAGTGATGTAGCACAGAAAAGCCATTATTATTATTATTATTATTATTATTATTATTATTATTATTATTGAAAGAACAACAAAATGATAAAGTATAAAATTGTTGTAATATAATTAACTTACTAGCAAAGGGTTCTCTTTGTTATGATGTAATAGACATGGCAAAAACAAATAATTTGTTGGTACCACCAACTATAAACAGTTTTTATATTTAAATTTTAAATATTTTTACTTTGACTAAGATTGTACATTTTTAAGGATTCGAGATTTGAAAGAAAATTTTAAGATCCATAATCGAGCAATATAGGATTCAACCCATCTACAATAAAAACAAAAAATATTTTGACATTAATTTTTTTTTAATCAAATGGCACACATGACCGGGAAGAATCTTGACATCCAAGTTCGATCGCCTTATGTGTAGAATATTAGCCATTCAGGTGGCACAAAATTTTGCCCAGGGTACACTATAGGAGGTTGTCTAAACGTCGTACCTGCAATGAGATGACGTGATCCTGGTTATTATGATGTTTCGGAGTCGGGGTGAGTCTAAATCTAACTAAAGCTTAATTTACCAAACCCTGGTGACTGTTTTGTACATTCTTCTTAGGGGTAATTTATCCAAGGTACCAGCCGGGAATTGAACCCGGGACCCCTAGGCTTGTAGCCAGGTGCACTGACCACTACACCATGGGGCCGGTTGGGACATTAAATGACATTACATATGTTCAATGTGTTGTCCGGCTTATTTCCATGTTTTTTTATGAGTTTTTTTCCCCTGCCTTTGCACATTATGTGTTAACTTCTTGGCCATCCTGTAGATGTCACAAGATTACAAGCCTGTGTTTTTTTTCTAGCACCGCGTCTTACTACTCGTTTGTGTTATACGCCTAGTATGTACTAATTATGCTAATGGGTTAGGTATGAGTAAGGTTGAATTTAGAAGAAGTGTACTCGCATTTGCGTGGAGATAAAGAGTGGGAAGCCATTTTGGAAAAAGCACCCTCAGTACACCCGACCGGGATCGAGCCCCGATCTCCTCGTAATAGGCAGTCAAGTCTCTTGCGAAAGTAACGTCCATGCGGCCACCGAAGCGGGTATTTAGCCGTTGTTAAAATACTGTTTAGTAGCCGTTTAAAAAATGATTATATGTTGAAATATATCTAGTTAATTATTTATTAGAGGTATTTAACGTGCACTGTCTGAGTCGACTTTGCACACGAATTATAAACTACCTTAAATTCAGAACAGACACAACACCCAGCCTCGTGGGTGATAATTAATCACTGTGAAAGGGGAAATTTACATTTCACCAATAATAAGCTTTTCGGCCATGCCGGAAATTGAACCCGGGATCTTTAACTCAATAAATAGGCACACTACTGACTGAGCTAAGGTGTCGGACGATTATAGTTTGTTCATAAAATATCTAAGTCTTTTCCTTCCTTCAAAATGTTTGATGGTGCGAAGATTACTGTTAAGTGTCGAAGCGAAGAGGATTTGAACTTCGACTTCAACATTTCGAAGCTTCGTACACCCCTACTGACTTGAAGTGATGTTATTCTCCTGGTGACAGACAACTGGTAAGTTATGTAGCTAATAGCCCTCCCACTATTTATTATTTTCTTTCTTTAGTACCTACGTCACAACTTTTCTCCTGCGGGTCAGTGAAAGTGTCAAGAGGACGAAACGCACAGGCCATCCATGGCAGTATGTTATCTCGCGCGAACCTTGGACGAAGTGCTCTAGTGGATTAATAAGAGCCAGACTAGCGGGTCGAGTCGCGAGTTAAATCGCGGCGACATGGTGGACAGTGAGTGGTCAGTGACGTTATTCGCGGCCCTGGCTGGGCTGGGCTGTGCCTTACTCGTATGGCTCCTAGCGGACAGTGTGTGGGCGTTGTTCTACGGCATCAGGGTGCATCTTATGCCCTACATTACACCCCAACCGGTCAATTTGACGGACATGTTTGGCACGTGGGCAGGTACTGCAGTAAACCCTGATTTTTATAAGAACCCCATTTTCGACCACCAACATTCATTTGAAGTCACTAAAATTTGGTGTTCTAGAAATATATATTAGGCCTATTTGATATATTAATTAAAAATTTCATCTAGAAATTTATAAAAAGATTCCAATAATACTTCCTTATGGATTACTGTATAGTTTAGCCCTAAATCTTATTTTAATTGACATGATATAAATACAATTGAAATATTTTAATTTCCGCTATTGTGGTAGCATAAGTTTCCAATTTTCAAGTAACGGGCTTCTTATGAAAATATGACTGTACAAACGGGCCTTCTAATAGACAAATATAAATTTCAAACTTCTCTATTTTATTAGCACCGTATCTTACTACCCGTTCGGGTTACACGCAGATGCACTAATTACGCTAATGTGTTAAGGATAAGGAAGGTTGAATTTAGAGGAAGTATACCAGCATTCGCGTAGAGGTAGAATGAAAACTCATTTAAGAAAAGCCACCCTAAGTACACCGGTTGAGATTAAAACCCTGATCTCCCCATCGTCTGCAGTCTAGTCTATGGTGAGAATGACGCCTTAGACCAAGCGGCCACCGAAGCTGGTTAAATGGTATTTTAAAACATGATTATTTTCCCCGGCGCCCCACATTAACTGGGCCAACGATGTCAAGAATATTAATGTAGCTTTAATCTGATTTCAATTAAACTTTGCATTATATCTACCGTCAAGCATGATTTCACAAGGACGTATTTCCAACCAAACAAAATTGTTTTTCCACTTTATTCACTTCAATCAAAATTCGAGGAATAATATGATCAAGTGGGACCAATTTAGTGCCATAAAAGAACAGTGAATTTCAGAAGAATAAAAAAAACACTTTTGTAGCTATGCATTAATGGTTAAGGTAACATTTTTTTAATGATTCATATTGCTAACTGCACATAATGTGACCTGGTGGTCTAGGGGTAAGGTGTCAGACTTCTGTGCTCGGTGTCCGGGGTTCAATCCTTGGTCCTGGCACAGATTTATCTAATTACCAAACCCTTCCTTCACCTCTGACAAGATGTGTACTAATCACAACTTGCGAATGTGTGGAATGCCAGGCCTCCACCGTGGTTCGGATTCCACGTTAAACTGTAGGTCCTCCATTTACATCTCACAATCACCCTACCATTACACATTAGCGCGTACAAGTGCGTACGAACCGGACGGGTAGTAAGACGCGGTGATAATAATTAATCAACTAATTCAACTATCATATTATCATGTTTGTTCGGCATCTTAGCTCAGTTGGTAGCGTGCCTGTATTTTGCTAAGGAACACGAGTTCAATTCCTGGCATGGTCAAAAAATGTATCATTGGTGAAATTTGGGCTTACCCTCCTAGCACATTAATGATCTAACGACTGGGGACTGGATGTTGTCTCTGTATTATATTTCAGTTAGTTTATAAGTCGTGTGCTGACATAATCAGTTGGTTCTCAAATGCACGTTTAATACCTCAACTAAATGAAAAATTAAAATTATTAATTTGATACATTTGACATTAATTAATTTGTGTTTTCCAGATTAAAGTGAAATTGAGTTTGTTCTGTGACATGCTGCCCCCTTCTCTCCCCCCAATAATTCAAATGAACTATTTTCACGTCAGGCAATTAGATTAATTTATATCCATCCAGACTTCGCTAAACAAGTCGTTAAGTATTATGATTGTACTATAATGTTAGAAACTAAATGAACAGAAAATAACCCATTGTTTCCACACCAGGAGGGTTGGCTCAGCGCCAGAGAGAGTTCGACTGACGTTCTAAATAAAACCCAAACTTTGAGTGTTAGAATTGATGCGAGTACCAGCCGGATGGGTGAATTAGGGGTGGTTTACCATCTTCTATCCAAGTGAGTATTTGTGGCTTTCGTTTAAATGTATCCCCAATCTGTGTCCTTAATTTGACTTAAGACATGGAAAGCGTGAGTCGTAAGTATCCGTGCGTGGGACTGAATATAAAACTGCTAAAAAACTAAATAATTACTACCCGCTTAGGTGGCCGCGTGGTCTAGCGCGCCACTCTCGCAGTAGACTACACTGCCGATGACGGTAAGATCGAGATTCGAATCTCGGGTGGGTTTGCTGAGGATTGTTTTTCCAAAATGGTTTCCTACTCTCCTTCCACGCAAATATGGGTACACTTCCTATAAATATAACCTTTATCATCTCTAAAACCATTAGCGTAATTAGTACATAAGCTTAGAACCCGAATGGGTAGTAAGACGTGGTGTTCAAGGAACTAGTAAAATTGATATTACACGGTTTAACTTCAATCACGAAGACAATAATAATATTGTTACCTTCTTAAATATTTTAACACCCTGGAAATGAAAACCATGAAAAACAATGGTACAGTCAAACTTCGAAAGACCTGCTTCGGATGGCCGCGTGGTCTAAGGCGTCACTCTCACAATAGACTAGACTGCTGATGACGTGGAGATCGAGGCTCAAATCCTGGTCGGGTGTACTGAGGGAGTTTTTTTCTAAATGGTTTTCCACTCTCACTCCAGTAAAATGGGAGTACATTTTATCTAATTTCAACCCTTCTCATTAACAACTCACTAGCGTAATTAGTACATATGCGTATAGCCTGAATAGGTAGTAAGACGCGCTGCTAAAATAAAAACCTTTGAGGGTTGAAATCTGGAGTGTAGGTCTACAATCTGCAGTAATTCTTCAAATTTGGTTTAAATCTGTTTAATAATATTTTTATTTTTATCTCTGCGTTTGTTGAGTTGTAATTAATGTTTGTGAAATGTATGCTTGTAAACCCGTATCGGTGGGCTAAGGCGTAAACCTAGTTTGTTCTAGTTTGCCATTGATAGGGAGGTCAGGGTTCGATTCTCGTTAAGGTTTATTCGGGGTGTTTTGTTCCTAAATAGAGTATCCACTACTTTTTATTTGAGGTATTTAAAATGTACTTTCTGAACCGACTGATCATATTCACACACTACTTATAATCAAACTTAAATCTAGAACTAACACAACATCCAGCCCCACGGCCGTTCATTTATCACAGTGAAAGGGGAAACCCCACTTCTCACCAATGATACTTTTTCGATGATACTGAGAGTCTACTGTGTTAAGGTGTCGAACCTTTCCTCTATTCGTTCACGCAAATGCCGGCATATTTACTCTCTAATCCAACTTCCTTATTCCTATCTAAATAAAGTGGATGAATAAGCGAGCACAAAGATGCGGCCCAAATAAATGTAAGCCAAATAAATTAAGCCGCTTGCTACCAAAATCGGCTTCTAGTAGTTTTCCCTGGATATCTCACTATATTTATAATGTTAGAGACTTCCGAGATATGTGTTCAATCTTTTCAAATAATCTTTATTAACCTCAATGCATGTATACTTTTTTTTAGTAAATTTGTATCACTAGTCGCATCACATCTATTAATCGTTTTTTGTTGATCTGTTCAACCAGGGCTACTATATTTAAGAATGTGTTTTATCTTTAAAATATCTTCCAAGCTTATGGTGGGTTGAAAGGGGGCGCGAGAAAAGGCCAGTGTTTTTTCAGTGTTAATGGTAAAATTTTTTTAGGCCAAAATAAAGAAAATATTGCTTCAGTACAAACATAGAGCTTAATTTTCTTCACATGGTTATATCAAAATTTGTCGAATGCCATGAGCATGGTGGCACTATCTAACAAACTTTTTAAATGCAGAGAAAAAGTTGTCATTAAATTCCAGAACACCTTTGACAGATATTCAAGAAATTTTGAGGTCACCATGTGAAGAAAATTAAATTCTATATTTGTACTGGAGCAATATTTTATTTATTTTGGCCAAAATAAATTTTGCTATAAAAACAGCAAAAACACTGGCCTTTTCTCGCGTCCCCTTCCATTCCACCTTAAAGACTTAGTGTAAACCTATATTACTTCAACTTTATTTGAGGAAGCGTGATAAAATATTTCTCAATTAAATTATAACTAAACTAAACCCTCATTCAACGGTCGAATGGTTTGTGTCAGGGGTTTCCAACTGGCAGCCCACGATACATTATTTTCGCGGCTCACGAAGTTTCTTGGAAACGTAATCTACTCTAAGTGAAATTTATGTTTTCAGCCGAGGAACGGAAAGTTTTGACTGGAATGAAAAAAATCCATTAAATCTCCAACTGCTGTTCATGTTTAATTACTTCCTTCCATCGGATGTATTATATTGACGTGCCTAATATAGTATATTTTAGTCAGATAATTGGTTTAGTATGAAACTAGACAGGTTTAAATTAACACTTATTTCAATCACAATTAAATACTTTTTGTTTTGGCACCGCATAATGCTACCCGTTCGGGTTATACGCCTATGTACTATATACACTAATAAGTTAGCGATTAGTAAGGACCCGCCTCGGTGGCATAGTTAGCTAACGCGCTAGTTTCGTATTGAGCTAGACTGCTGAGGACGGGGGGATCAAGGTTCGATTCTCGCTCGGGTGAACTGGGGTGGTTTTTCCTAAATTGTTTTCCACTATCCCACTACGCAAATGCGGGTTCACTTCCTCTATATTCAACCTTCCCAATTCCTTACTGATTAGCGTAATTAGTACTTAAGCGTATAAACCAAACGGGTAGTAAGACGTGGTGCTAACTATTATTATTATTGATTAGTAAGGTTCAATTGAGAGGAAGTATATTCAAATTTGCGTAGAGACAAAGTGGAAAACCATTTAGGAAAATCCATCCTAAGTACACTCGACTGGGATCAAACCCCGATCTATCTAACATCAGCAGTCTAGTCTATCGTGAGTGACGCCTTAGACCATGCGGCCACCGAAGCGGGCTCATTCCCAATTAAATACCCGTTCTAATTCTTGGATAACATGACAAAAACTAACCGATTATGTTGCAGCCCGCAACTAGACTCGTGGATTTACTTGTGGCCCTGGGCAACTTTTACGTTGTAAGCCCGTAGGCAAAGTCATTGGTTCCCAAACTTCAGGTCGCGAACCGATATTTGGTGGGTCACCAAAAAAGGTTTTTGAAATATGAAAATTTTGTAATCATTACAAATTAAAGAATCATGAAAAAAATTGTTAAGTGAAAATAAAATGAGAAAATTTGATATGCATAATATGTGGACAATGGATACAGAAACCTGGTTTTATGTTTGTGTCTGTGACGTGGTGGTCAATGCCATCATCAGCAGGAACCGGAAATAATTGCACCCTCCGTACACGCCAAATTATGAGAAATAGAAAAGTTTTTTTAAAAATTATATTCACTAGACTAATACATTCAATAAAAAACAGTAGTGAAAAAATCTCCCCATCCCACCTTCTGGAGGAGGGGAGGGGCGAGTTTGCACCAGGTACCAGTGGTTAAGGGGTGTCATATATGTGTAATTTTGTAAAAAAAAAAAAAAAAAAANTTACTAAAACCAATTGAAATTCTAATGTTATTAATAATTATATTATGATTTTAAATTTTACAAGTTCTCTACATTGATGCCTTTTCACGCGATAGGTTTTGCAGCCTTATATTTTATTTAAGCTCGTACTAAACTTCTCATAAAAATTTTGTTTCTCCACCGGGTAGAGTATGCTAAAATCGAGACCCGACCCAGGAATCAAATACCCTTGCAGCGTATAACCCGAACGGTTAGTAAGACGTGGTGCTAAAAAAATAAAACCCTGCTACACCACTGCCAAAGGGTCACACACTCTTAAGGGGTTACCCATAAACCACGTAACGCTGTTGAGAGGGGGCGGATGGATCACAGTGCTACGTAATACACATCTCTATGGTAATACACATCTCATATTGAAATTCTAATGTTGAAAAAAAGTAATATTAACTTATTGTTCATGTTTCTACCGTTAGTAAACATACTTCCGATACTGAGTAGTATTACATCTGAGTCCATCTCTAAATTTCGCAAAAGCTTCCCCATGAAATGATGAAATAATAATACAGACCCTGACCATAACACTTGTAGGAATGTTGAGTCGGACTAGTTTTCTTTTCAGATCCTGTTAGGACATGGTTTAAGGAAGGGTAAGATCTTGGGTTGACATCTGGCAACCCGGGAATAAAATTAATAGGATGCCATTTTGTTTTTAGCATTAACATGCAGGCCTAGTGGCGATTATTGAATTTCTTAATTTTTTGTTCTTGTCAGTATACCTATATTAATTACGACTTTTTTTTTGTGGATCTCTTATAAAATGTCCTATAAGATAATACTTTTTTACTCCTCCAGGATCTTTTACTGTGAATATTCTAAAAGAGAGAAAAAAAATCACTCTGAGAATTGATTACAATGTATTGAAGTATCAGCATTAAATTACGATACATAAAAATAATCACAAACTTGACACAATTTTTTTTAACACCATGTCTCCCTCTACGAAGATGCGAGAACATTTCCTCTAAATTTAACCTTACTCTTCCCTATCCATTAGTGTAAACATGCAGATCACTCGAACGGGTAGTAGGACGGGGATTTTTTTTAGAAACCTATGAGAATGACGCTCATTTACTGAAATATAGTCTAACTCAGCCAGGCCCGTCTCCATAATTTTCTTTTAAAGTGGAGGGGAGGGACAAATCTGATCTGCACGGAGAGAAAAATAAATCAAAATTTCGTACAAAAATATATTGAGGTATACCCATTCTTGCATTCACTAATAATTGATATACTTTTTATGGTTTTTAATAGAAAATATACTAATTTTACATACATTTAAAAAAAAACTAATACAGTTTCTATTAAAAGCTGTAAAAAGTATATTTTTCTTATATTAATTTTTTAATTTTTGTTTAGATTTCGGAGGGGGCTTCGGACCCACGAGCTCAGCCTTTTCAAAGTGTGTTTCATGGAGCCGTTGGGTTCCACCATAGTTATTTCAGGCTCCATGAGATAATTTGAGAATAGTCTGTATTGGATTTTCACAATCTTAAATAGCATCAGTAATTAGATTTGGCAGGTTTTTTTTTTCAAATGCGAATAAAGAACATTTGCCAAAAGCGCAACAAGAACCTTGTGATGTTTTCCGTATGTTGTATCCATTTATGCTTATAATGTAAGTGTCGTTATTGAGCGTTCATAATATTAGTGTAAACATTTTTTTAGGGCTCCAACATGTGCTTTTTTTTCCATGCAAGGGCTCCTTCGGCCTTAAAAATTTGGGAACCCCTGGTCTAAGTGCCTTAAAAAACGACAGTGTAAAAATGAAAGCCTAGGCACATCCAACTGAACGACTTTCGTTTCCATGAATTGTCATTAAATAAGAGAACCTTTCATTCTGCAAGTGACCTAAATTGAAATTGACGCATCACACTCGTGATTTGTTAAATTGTTTGGTGGTATTGTTTAGAAATGCATCTCGCCTTGTCACTTTCACTCGCACCAAGTTCATTCAGAAGTGATGCGCTAGAAGGAAAGACAGGAAGTAATAAAATGTTAACTTTCGATGAGCTTCGTTAGTACATGAGTGGCATAAACCACACCAATAGATGTGCAGGGCCTTCTCTTGGAGAAAGTGTTAAATCAGCAAGTTTTAAAAGTCTGCATACGACTCACGCCTGGCCAATTCCCGATTTATTTTCTGCATATTTATTCAAGACCATACCAATAAATTATATTTTTAAAGGGGTTTAAGGAGGGAATGTTTTATCCGCGATTACTCACTCATTGTGAAATCCCCTAAAAGGAGAAAGAAAGCGATTTTATTTTAACATTGAATCAATTTTGTATTGATTTAAATTTTTAAAATATAATTGTAGGGGCTATGAATGTTATAACTGACCGAGCGTGGAGAGGTTCTGTTTAAACTTATTCATTAGGCATTTCGTCTGTCCAGATCTTTGTTCCACGATAACTATCAAATGTGTCGACCAATTTCAACGAATTTTGACAGGGACATTCCTTGGACCTAGGCCAACCGATATATTTACTGTACATACTTGTTTTTAAATTGGTTATCCGTTTCAATATGGTTGTCACTCTAAAGGTAGCTAATCTCAAATGATTTGAATTCATAGTTCTTAGCAATCGATCTAGTACCTAAGGCGTATTTGTTTTATTTTGACTTATATAGCGAGACTGACGTCTTAAACCACGTGCATTATGATTATTTTCAATGATACAGAACTACTGGTAAGACTGTATTAACGGTAAGAACATGAAGGGAGCGAGGTCTACTGTTCACAGAACTACTAGTAGCACAGTATTAATGATAATGACATGGAGGGAGCGAGGTCTACTGATTCACAGAACTACTAGTAGCACAGTATTAATGATAATGACATGGAGGGAGCGAGGTCTATTGTTCACCAAACTACTAGTACTTCCAGGGGAAGTTTAAACCACCAAAACAGCCTCTTCTCTTCCCTCCCAAGGGCACGACCCTTCCATTATTTGACATACTACGTCAAAACTGAACTAGCATGTAGCTAAAAATATCCATTTCGGTGGCCGCATGGTCCTACGCGTCTCTTGCAATATACTGGACCGCTGATGACGGGGAGATTGGGGTTCGAATCCCGGTCGGATGTACTGAAAATGTTTTTTTTAAAATGTTTTTCAAGACTATTTTTTTCATGCAAATGTGGGTTCATTTCCTCTTAATACAACCTTCCCGATAGATAACACAACAGTGTGATTAGTACATTTTGGTAAAACCCGAACGGATAGTGAGAAGCTGTGTTAAAAAATAAAATAGTGTGATCAAAGTTTCGCACGGGTTGAAAACAAATTACATTATAACGAAAATTTGTAAACCTCTGTGTTCTAGTGGTCAGAGTTCCTGGTTAGATTCGCGGTGCTTCCGAAATATATGTGTGAAGCAGCGGGTCTGAATCGGGGTCACACTCAGCTTCGTGATGACAAATGAGGAGCTACTTGAATAAAGAATTAGCAGCTCTAGTTTAGAGAATTGAGATTAACGGTTGGAGGGCTCATTATGCTGACCACATGACACCTTCTCTCAGCAGATGTTAGCACTATCATTGATAACGGTGGCGGCTAGCTCGGTCGGTATAGCTCGCTTGTGAGCTCACACCGAGTATTTTTTTTAGATATATTATTATTCGGTTCTTGTGGCGACCATATCGGTGGGCACGCAGATAAAAGCGTCACTCGCCTCTCGTCTTGTTTACCAGTGTCGGGGGGGTCTTGGTTCCTATTCCGGTCGGGTGTACTGAGATTAGTTTCATCAATTACTTCCCAATCTCCCTCCAAGTCAATGTGAATACATTTCCTCAAACTTCTACCCTTCTCGTTTATATTCCATCAGTGTAAGTATGCTAATGTCCATACGGGTAGTAATTAGGACGTGATTCCCGTAAAGAAGGAAAGGTAAGCATCTAATTAGGTAGGCCAAAGTAGGAAATTGAAAGCATTTGTTAAAAATTGTGTAAAATATAGAATTAGATATCTTGGTTAAATATTTATTTTGGTTGTCATCAAATTTACTCATCACGTACTTATACTAAGCTTATATTATCAAAACATTTCACCAAGCTGGATATTTTTTCGTCTCCTAGCTTTCACGTACCCTATTTTTTAACCCAGCCTAACCAAAGTAAGTCATATTTAATCCATAGGCCTTTTTTAAACAGTAGGTTAGATGCTGTAGGTTTTATTTTTCATGGATTGTTAAAAAGTCACACTGCTTAGTCATATAAAGTGAGTTTATTATATTATTCATAACATTTTCTTTTATGTGATAATTTTTCCTGGTCAGTCCTAGTTCCTTAAAATAATCTTTAGTTTCAGAACTGTTAAGAGGACTGCCTAGATTAAAGTTCGATAAAATCTGAAATAGGACATGAGTTTTGTGTTTAATGGAATTAGCACAAAATTATTTTCTATGGCCCTATACATAGGATTAAAAACATGATTTGGAAGTTGAAATTTTCCACACTTATAAGTCCAAAAATCCACATATTTTGGTGGTTCGTTAAGACCTAAATCCCCAGGAAACCAAAGGTGATGAGTATAGGAGCATAAAGGCTGGTTCACACAGAAAGCTAAGCAAAGCAATGCTTTTCTACGCCGAGCCATGTTTTTTCCGATTGGTGGCCGGGCAATTTTTCCATCTTCCATCTTGAGCCATCTTACGTTGCGCATGCACATAGCACAGCTTGGAGATTGATGTTGAACATACTCGGTGCTGGATTGTTGAAAATAACCAAAGAAGTGTTAAAGTTTTGTTTTCAGTTGGTTTCACGTGTATTTAAGTAATATACTCTTTAGGTTTTATATTTAATAAATGTTTTTATATTAAAACTCGCTTTGCCTCCAGTGAGTTTTCTTTGCAAGTGGATGTCAACTAATGTAATTCCAGCGTTGTTTTGAACGCAACAACTTAAAGTTACCGGTATTGTATTGTATATACCGCACCGACTTTAAAGTTGCTCCACCATTTATAACTTTTTTCGGGGGTTAAAAATTTTTTTTTTTAACTTTTTGGAATTTTTCCGTCGGTTACAGGCTAAAATATATAAGTTTGCCAAATTTCAAGTTTCTAGCTCATCTGGAAGTGGGTAAATATTAATGTAAGTGAGTGAGTGAGTGAGTGAGTCAGCCGTGTGGCTTTATAGTAGTATAACGGAAACGTTAATTAAACAAGTCAAACCTCCACCTCCCAAATTTTCATCCTCTTCCAAAACAGATGCTAGTAGCAGCAGCTCCTCTTACTCAGTTCTATCATCTGAGCTCAAAAATACATTTTGGAGAATGCCATAACCTAATTTCACTGGAGCAGACCAGAAAGAATCCACAGTGAATTCAGGAGGGAAAAGAGGAACCATAGCTTAGCTTAGAAATGAGTGCGAAGCCAAACTGACAAAACCTTAGCACAGCATAGCATGGCTTAGATTAGCGTTTTGTGTGAGCCGGCCTTTATATGGATCTTTGTGAATCGAATTTATTATCATTTGTTTCTCCTCCCCTATTTGCTATCCTACTGCTGGACAACCTGGCATTTAGTAATTTCTACTCGATGATTCTAACGCCTTAACTGTGGTGAATAGAGTAGTTAAAACGAATTTTGCAGCGTGTGTGGAAGCTGTATTTTATTTAACTAGCTAAGGTATGTTTGCTTTCTTACATGGTAGTGTTCGTTACTTTTATTATTTCTAGTACTTTCTCGCTAAGTGAGAAAGTGCTGTGCTGACGTTTCACTACCAGATCACATATCTGCCTATTGTGTCGTTCTCTGGTGCTTCATTCTACGTCTTAGTATTCCCCTATTTACCCTCCCTCAACTAGGGATACATAATATGTCAACATGAAATAGAGGAAAGCAGCAAATATATATTTTTTTTCTCTTGATAATATTTTATTTTGTAACGCGACTTTCCACGCTTCTGGGCTATCCACATTTAGTTGTATTAATGTGGTAGGGATTAAGAAGGAAGGAATTAAAGGAAATGTACCTGCATGTGCGTATAGGTGGAGTGGGAATCAACTAAGGAAATAAACACTCTCAGTATACACGGCCAGGATTCGAACTCCGACCATCCCATCACCTTCAAACCAGACTAGCCTAGCTTGTCGTCTAGCAGTGGTATTCAACCTGGGGTGTGCGAAGACGTCCTAGGGGAAACGTAACATTATATAAATATATAATTTTTATATATTATTTTTTTCATTACTACCCGCTTTGGTGGCCGCGTGGTCCAAGCCGTCACTCTCGCAATATACTGGACTTCCGATGACGGGAAGATTGGGGTTCGAATCCAAGTTGGGTGTACTGAAGATGGTTTTTACTAAATAGTTTTCCACTCTACTTCCATGAAAATGCGGCCACACTTCCCCTCTTAGTTCAACCTTCCTCATCCTTAACACATTGGCGTAATTAGTACATATGCGTACTGGGTCAGTTTTTATTCAAGCCTTATATTTTCCACTACCAGCTTGTAGGCTTGTCGTAGCTTCATATGCCTTATAATCTAACTTGAGACTAGGATAGCCACAACATCCTGTCACCGGCCGTTAATTTATCAATGGGAAAGGGTAAACTCATATTTTCATAAATGATTAACTTTTTCGTCCATGCCAGAAATCGAACCCGGGACCGTTAGCTCAGTAGGCAGACACGCTACCGACTGAGCTAAGGTGTCAGAATTTAATTGAACCCGCACTTTCTAAACCAAATGATTATTTTAATTCGCGTTAGGATTTAAAATATAAGAATGTTAATTAATATGTATTTTTCTTTAGTACAAATAGTTCTATAACATTATTTAAATGGTTTTATAAAATTTATAAGCAATACATTTTCTTACATGTTTGTGTTTGCAGTCGTTACGGGTTCGACAGATGGTATTGGTAAAGCCTACGCCTACGAACTTGCACATAGAGGTGTAAATATTGTCCTCATCAGCCGCAACATTGACAAATTGAACCAAGTGGCATCAGAAATAAGTAAATATTCTAATATATGTACATTGTTTTATTTTTATATTTGTACCTCAAATAATTTATATGCAGTATTATAATAAGGCAAACCAGTCCAAGGCATACACAATAGATTAATAAACAATATCTACAAACCTTCATTTATTTATTCACGTAATTACATTTTTAACATGATTTGTAAACTTTAATTATTTTTTATGACCAAGCAAATAATTTCCTTAATTTAATTAACATTTTTATGTAACTTCTGTCTCTGCATGTGTGTGTTCCCCTCACAATTTTTGAACTAATAATTTAATCGTGAACATACTTGAATAAGAATAGGTACAGTACCACTAGGGCATCTCTTGGTTTGTATTGAGCTAGACCTATCAAAGTTGGTTTAGCTGAAACAACACTAATTTCACCGGCCGCAACAAGCTTAAAATAGTTTTAAACACATTAAAAGTTGATCATTCCTGGTCAGGAGTTAAAAAAATACTTGATTGAATTTAAAAACTCAGATACTAGACTTTTTAAAAATACTATCACTATCACAGATTAAGAATTATAATTTATAGATTACTGCGAACAACATATTATTTGACAGGGTTAATGATTATAAATATTTACGAACAATTTTTAACAAGAAATAATGATATTAGAGTGAAAATTAGTAAAATAACACAGTCAAGAAATGCATGCTATCACTCGGTCAATAAGTTGTCATCTGCGCTTCCGTCAAGGAATGTAAAACTGAGAATATACAAAACAATAGTTTTTCCGGTTGTTCTCTATGGGTGTGAAATATGGTCTCTTACCTTACATGATTAAATGAGATTTAGGGTGTTCGAAAACAAGGTGCTTAGGAATATATTTGGTCCGAAAAGGGCTGAAGTTACTGGGGAGTGGAGGATGTTACATAATGATGAATTACATACCCTGTATTCATCACAATACCTTGTTAGGATCAAGTTTAATAGATTTCAGGGGAAAGGTCATACAGCGCGAATGGGAGAATCTAGAACCTTTTTCAGAATACTGACTGGCAAACCCAATGGCAAGAAACCATTGGGAAGAACTAGACGTAGATGGGAGGATAACATTAGAATGTAACTGAAAGAGATAGGGTATAATGAGGTAGACTGGATAGAACTAGCTCAGGATAGGGATAGGTGGTATACTTTTGTAGTTGTGGCAATAAACTTTTGAATTCCTAATTCCATAGTGTTACGCCCTCTCTTTCTATCTCGTAGTTTAAGGCCACCGTAAACAACAATACGAGTAAGAAAGGGCATAATCTAAACATGAAAAATAATATAAATAAATAAGAAACACAGAGCAGAGAGATTTTGAGAAAATAGTCATTTAATATGAATTTTTAAACAACATTTAATGAACATAGTGGCCTCGACCATCCTAGTAGCGAAAGTATGCTGCGAACATAGATCGCAGGAAAACATTCTTCCAGAATACACCATAAACAATATTATATATTAATATTTGTTTAGCAAAAGAGATTCTAAGCTTTACTACCCAAATATTCTTTGTTATAACAATATAGACTGGGTTAATACCAAAAATAATAAATAATAACATTACAAGTAATTCCCACAAGTTAATTGCAAACGTAAACCTGAGCCTAACAATGTAACCAAGGTAAATACTCAATATGACTCAAGACGACAAAACAAGAACATTTAAAGAGTCCGTGACGTTAAGCCACACGAAAGTCACCCATTACAGTTCAATTAATAAAGTCAATTAATTTAATTGATAAGTTCAATATAACAAAACACTCGGAGAATATTTACAATATAAGACATTTTCTTATTACCGTGTCCAAGGTTGCCGTCCATCCTCGATAGCGATGAGTTCAACATTTTCAC
>CABFWB010006031.1:6360-16785 GCA_902151455.1 Timema bartmani
ATAAAGATTTGAATCTGGCACCTTTGGATTAACCTGTCACTTTGCTACTTAGTGAGCCCTTGGATGGTTCACTTGGCAGAACATTGGCACCTTAAGTTAAAGGTACAAGGCTACTTTGTAACATTTAATATTTTGGTTATTAAAAAAAAAATGTTCCATTAGTCTATACCTTTTTGAAAAATATTGGTAATCCATGTTGTCACTTCCAAAGTGTTCAAGTTTCTCAACTGAGAGATTTGTTGCAATGCTGAGTTGTTTGACATTCTCTCTGGCTGTCTGTATGAGTCTGGGGTTAGGGAGAGCATCTTCTGATGAGAGGAACCCTACTTCAATCCTAACTTAAGAATAAAAGTAATATTGCGTGCATTTACTCTTATCACATAAACAGTAACATTTCTTCTGCTTACCTGCTTCGTAGGCCGCATGGTCTAATGCTCTAGACTAGACTGCCAATGAAGGGGAGATTGAGGTTCAAATCTTGATCAGGTGAACTGAGGGGTCTTTTTCACTCTTCCTCCACGTAAATGTGGGTACACTTCCTATAACTACAACCTTCCTAATCCTTAAAACCACTAGGGTAGACACTACACAAGCATAAGCCCGAACAGGAAGTAAGACACGGCGCTAAAAAAAATTATTCTGCCCTAGGCCGATAACTAGGCTTGAGTACTCTTGTTTTAGGTTAAGGTGCAGCAGAAGGGAGCACGAGTAATTATACAGTTTTTATAGCATTACATTTTTTTGGCCAAAATAAATCAGATATTTCTCAAATAGCAACATAGAGTTTAGTTTTCTGCATCTACTAATATCGACATATCTTTAATATCTGTCAAGAGTGTCCTGGAATTTTGTCAAAACTTTTTAAATAAAGAGAAAAAGTTTTGACAAAATTCCGGGACACCCTTGACAGATATTCAAGATCTGTTGATATTAGCAGATGCAGAAAACTAAACTTTATGTTGCTACTGGAGAAATATTTGATTTATTTTGGCCAAAAAAATGTAATACTATGAAAACTGTAAAATTACTCGTGCTCCCTTCTGCCGCACCTTAAGTCTATATATAAGTGGTGAAGATATAGCTTTTGCGGGAAACTAATTTAATTCCCTGATAGGGAAATTCATGGTTTTATCTTGACTGCTTGAGCTAAGGGCTAAGGGGCTAATTTCTTCCAAAGTTTTCTTTCTGTGCAAGTTGAAAAACTGTGTTAGTCGAAGGGTGCATGTATATTTAACATATTATGTTCCTTTCAAAGGATGATTAAAACTAAGTAGGTTCTGCTCACGAAAAAGAAAACTTAATTCTGTCTACAACAATTACTACGTGGGTTCACTAACAAGACACAACTTGTGCTCGAGGTAGAAGAAAAGCAAATAGCGGTAACATGTCATCTTTGCATCAGCTCACTAACAATGCCCTGTATGATGTGTAAAGTGGCACTCAATAGATGGTGTTGGAAGTCGTAAGTTGAAGTACTGTGAGTGTCTTTCTATGAGTCAAATACGAGTAATTCAAGAACTTACTGTACCCCTCTTTTGGTTATTTCTAGTTTATATCTTTAATTCACCTTTATCATCCTTTCTTATTAGGTAAGGTCATGGACGTAGACTTATTATTTTTCTAGGCTGGGTCCACTAAAAAAAATGTTACTGTGCCATTTACCGACAAAAGTTTATATATATGTATGTGTGTATATATATATATATATATATAATATCCCTTTCCACGCCCTTGAGCTGGGTAGTTTTAGTTGGTGGCTAAAAAAGTTGTCCATTTAGCTTGATGGAATAAAATTTTTAGGATATCCAAGATGGATGCGGCCAACAAGTTGAGGGACGGTGCCAGTTTCCTGGATACGACCCAAGCCTGTCTGGACCAAGTGAAGGTCCTGTTGAGCTCCGCGGCCAACCCTTCTGATGACACTTCCCTGGCTGTGCGACTCAGTATGGTCAAGGTGCGTGGTACTACACTTGCGAGCGGGAGGAGCATGCTTGAATACGATTAATAAGGGGGTGAGGGGGGGACGTAGGGTACTCTAGGGGCCATGGCCTACCTGATATGTTGTAAAGTATAAACTCTTTTTACAAATTTTAATAAACACTCAGTGGATATGGATTAAATATCCAAGCTATTAACGTTGCTGATTACATTTATAGCCGCATATAAATATCCTATTATTTAAATTGAAAGTTGACACCTGAACACAAGAATCGAACCTGGGATCTTTAGCTTGTTACGCCAATGCTCTTATCACTGAGCTATCCATGGTCATTCTTCACTCATATTTTAAGGCAGAGTCTGTGATGGATGTGTGGATGTCTTCATTGTACTATTGGCATGATAAATCCCTCAAAAGTAGCTGCGTTATCTGATAGCTTGTGATCTTAATTTGATCACTCATTTGTAGCTGATGATCCCACACGTCCATCACAAACTCTGCCTTAAAATATTAGTAACAAGGGACAAGGGATGACTATTGGATAGCTCATTGGTAAGAGAATTAGTGTACTAAGCCAAACTTCACGGGTTTGATTCCTGCATCTAGATGTAATTTTTCAACTTAAAGAACTTAGTGGTAGCTTAAGGAAACCATAATGTCTCATCAATATCTGCAATAATATATTTATTAGACTTACTATCATCAAATCATATTTTATTATTAATCAAACTCACTGGTATGTTGTGTACACCATGAAATCCTGTGGGGTACACATACCACAGTTTGGGAAACGCTAGTCTAGAAATGTCGCAGAAAATTATGTTTTAATGCTCTTCTAGTAAAATCATTTTTTACTGTCGTGGCACAGTTTTATTTCTCTAGATCAATATTCTGCAGAAAGTGACGTAAAACACAGGTTTTATGACTTTTTTTATATATAAATGATCCAAGGGACCGTCTTGCATTCAGACAGGGGAAGACCAAAATTATAGGGCCTGGGAAAATAAGGGAGTATTTAAATACAGGATTGGACACTCTGGGATGTTAACCAGGGCTGTGGAACCTGTACGCTAAGTCTTTGACTCAGACTCCACCCAAAATTGCTTTAGACTGACCCCACGACTCTCCTACTCCACGACTCTTCGACTCCCCAACTTTAAATCCTTAGCCCTCATGTTAAGCACCTCTTTTTACATGTAATAACATACATAGCCCTATCCAAATAGTAAGTATGGGGTCGTAGAACTGATGAATGTAATGCCCTTTGACAATTATTTGCATAAATAATATCTAACTGTATATATGTGTAGTATTTATTGTTTAGCCTTTGAGATTTAGACTTAGAACAAGACAAAAAAAGTTTTAGACAAAGAAATTGACTTGAAGACAAGTTTGTTAACTGTAGAACAGAAAATAGTTTTACTGGATGCCAATCATAACATTGTTCCTAATCCATTAGAGTTCAAATTTATATTTATAGCATTAGTAATTATAGTTTAAAAAAAAACACCACATTCATTAAGATGGTTAGAATTCATGTGGTATCTTCCTGTTAACTTTCAAACATCCAAGTAAATGGTTAGATCAATAATGTAATTAGCTGCTCTAATCACATACCAGAGACTGATTACCGAAGAGGCCACCACTTAGCAACGCCACTTGTCATGCGAGAACGAAATGATTTAAACTGTTTTAACAGCCCTTTGATTTATATCTGTCACCCGCATCGGGACAGCCGCCGGCAGGTACTGCGACGCTTCGTTAATTGGTTGGCGAACCATTTGGCGGGTCTACCGCTCCCCCCTGCCTTGGTTTCCTTCCAATACTCGCTGCCCCCCCACCCCCTTTCTTGGCTTGTCACTAGGGACCGGAGGGTACAAAGACCACCCTCGCAGTCGTGTTGATAGTAGGACGCGCTGATAGATTTAAGAGTGATGAAGTTATTCTTTTGCCAGCTCTACTATAAATAGTTTCATGGGACTTTAAAAAAAATCTGTTTCTCTCCGGGTGTATTTAAAAACATTCTGTTGGGTTTTTTGGCACGAGGACGGTCGTGGTCTGCGGAATGCGCTGTTGGCGGGAATTTTTTTTAATTACTAAAAAACCTTTATATATTAAAGGTATCAGTTTTTGCTATGGTGGTAGCAGTGTGTGCGTGTTTTTTTTTAATCAAGGAAGAGTAGATTTGCACTACTAATTGTTTGTCGTGTGTTTGCTGTGGCCTACCAGGAACAGGTGGGTTTTTTTCTTTCCCCGTCAAGGCTTTTGTCAGAAGCTCTTTGTGGCTTTGGCGTCTTCTGTCTTGATGATATTTTCAAGCCGCTCTCACCCCCCACTCAACAATAGATTAGCGACACTTGGTTTGAATTCCATCCCATTCATATGTCCTCGCGTTTTGTCATATTTAATAATTAACACTAAATATACAATTATTATAGATCCAATTAAGATTAGTTTTAATACTGAGGGGAGACGTAGCTCAAAATTAAACAAATTGAAGGTTGTAAATGTTTTATTTGTTTATGATTTCATGGAAATGTTTCATGTAAGTGAAAAAAATACCCCTTGAGGATTTTTGAGAGATTTTTTTAAAATAAGAATTATTACACTACTTTGTGTGACTTTTTATCTCTGCCTGGTTGGCATTAAATTATGGTTTCTAACAATGAAATAATATTAATAATAATTTAAAAAAAATCCAAGTCTGTGCTGAACATTTTGCACATATGCGCCCAACAATCCCCCTGCACCCCCCATCCTTTGTCTCCCAAGACAAACCTGTCTCAGCGAGGGTGGTTGGAATTGAACCCTGGTCTCTTGGTATGCTCTACGGTATCTACGGAATAGACAATACGATAGTTATTAATATCGGACCTTCTGTACCCTTTTAACTCACCGTGCAACTTTTTACCAGCACTAAGCGGGTCAATTGAGAGATCGTTTTCTATAAAGTCTATGATAATTGATCTTATTTTTGCTGGTAATACTGGATTATCCATTTAAGAACACGCCTATCACATCTAACTACATAGGATTTTTCATCAGACTTCTTCATTAAACTCAATTTTTTCTTCACAATTAGCTTCATATTCTTCAATGATTCAAGCTGCTCCCATATTTTCTATTTCGCCGATTGCTTATTGGTAGCTTGCTCGGTAGCCTTGACGGCCATTGCCGGGAGCAACTGTTTTTTAAATCGTAGGACAGTCTCGATATCGCCCCACAAGGTTAGGTCAATTATTGCGCCGTGGCGTCACGTGTCGTGTAATGTGTCTTGTTTGTGTCTAACAGGCCAGAGAGGAGGAGCTCGCGGGCAAGAAGCGAGATCTGGAGGCGATGAGCAAGTCCAAGCAGCTCGTAATCACAGAGAAGACAAGACGACTCGCCGTTGAGATGGACAAGGTGAGCTTGCAAGGGTGCTGAAATGTTATTGTCCTTTTAGAGGGAGGAGTTTTGGAACATACATTGAGGAGCAAAAAGGGGATCGTGAATAGTTACTAAACAAAAAATATTCAAATATGGCTTTTGGAAAAACAATCGGGCAGGATTTTAACTGTTCATATTTCTTGTAATTGATGAATGAAAGCTCACCCTCGTGTAGACATACAGTCTACCGTAGGTTGATATGTTTGCATCAATATGGTGCTGTATAGTATTAAACACCCACCCTGTATTGTGATATGTGCAGGCGGCTGTCGGTCTCTCGTCCCACCGTGGCTATGTGGAGGGGAAACTGACCTCTCTCAACAAGTACATCAACAATCTAGACACAGTGATTGCCTGGACAATGGAGACCAAGACACGCATCAACATCAGCCGAGAACTATCGGACAAGGACAGGAGCAGGGTCATCGACAACATCATGGTTAGTACCTCCTGTTCCTTTGGTACATGGTTAGTACCTCCTGTTCCTGTGGTATATGGTTAGCACCTCTTGTTCCTGTGATACATGGTTAGTACCTCCTGTTCCTGTGATACATGGTTAGTACCTCCTGTTCCTGTGATACATGGTTAGTACCTCCTGTTCCTATGATATATGTTTAGCACCTCCTGTTCCTGTGATACATGTTTATTAACTCCTGTTCCTGTGATACATGGTTAGTACCTCCTGTTCCTATGATATATGTTTAGCACCTCCTGTTCCTGTGATACATGGTTATTAACTCCTGTTCCTGTGATACATGGCTAGTACCTCCTCTTCCTGTGGTATATGGTTAGCACCTCTTATTCCTGTGATACATGCTTAGTACCTCCTGTTACTGTGATACATGGTTAGTACCTCCTGTTCCTGTGATACATGGTTAGTACCTCCTGTTCCTGTGATACATGGTTATTAATTCCTGTTCCTGTGGTATATGGTTAGTACCTCCTGTTCCTGTGGTATATGGTTAGTACCTCCTGTTCCTGTGATACATGGCTAGTACCTCCTGTTCCTATGATATATGTTTAGCACCTCCTGTTCCTGTGATACATGGTCAGTACCTCCTGTTCCTGTGATACATGCTTAGTATCTCCTGTGATACATGCTTAGTATCTCCTGTGATACATTGCTAGTATCTCCTGTTCCTGTGATGCATTGCTAGTATCTCCTGTTCCTGTGATGCATTTCTAGTATCTCCTGTTCCTGTGATACATGGTTAGTATTCTATCCTCATAGCCATAAAATGATTACTAATAAAAAGGTTCTCAACATCAAAATAGTTCAGGCATCACATATTTACTCACATTTTTAGAGACTATAACAAATGTCAGACCTGCCATTTTCCTTAATTTAATAAAGTGAGTACCGTGACAAATTCAGACACTTTAATTAGTTATGAAGGTAGAGTTAGTTTTGGATGACATAAAAAAAAATCAATGGTGGAATAGCATCCAATGTTGTAGGTATTCCAAAAAATATTCACCCCGCTGTGCGCTATATTACCATTTAGCATTCATTATTTTTTTATCATTATGTTCATTTTATTAATATTTATTAAGAGTCTTAAGAGAGCATATATGACTCGGTGTATGGATGTTGTTGAAGATTAGGGAGTATGCAAGTATAGGGAAGTGCAGGGAAAGTTAGTGAGGATGAATTATGTATGGAGTTGTTGCTTTTTGAGCTAAATACACAGTTTCTTGCCTACCCCATAAGGGGACTGTGTGATTCTGTTTGGGTGCATGTGTGCATGCCTCTTTTCACTCTTTGAGGTAAATTTTGTTAAATATGGAAAAAGTTACAGTAAAGAGAGATACAACCGAATAAAAGTAACAAACATAGAAGGGTTTTTATAACGAAAATAATAATATGTTTCACACTTTGCACTGCTGCTACTGGACATTGTTGCTGTTCATGTCGCAGGTGTCTGTACTCGACCACGAGACAGAAGTAAAGGAAGTGTTGGAGAACTTTACCAATCTAGAAAAGGAGTGCGAGTCGACCAGGCAGCCCGTGTCCGTGGAGCTTCAGGTATGTCGCATGACACATTTACAATCACATGTGTCAAACACTTGTCAAATTTTGTGCGTTCAACCCTTTTTTTTTTTTTAATATATGTATATTAGGATTTGTGCGAAGCTTCGGAAACTCAAAACTGGAGCCAAAGGTCAAATTTTCTTTGCTTGAACTCCAGCAATGGCAATGGCAGCCTTCACGCCTTAAGTTGGGCTGGAAGGGTGCGCGAGAAAACGCCAGTATTTTTTGCAGTTTTTATGGCAAAAATATATTTTTTTGGGCGAAATAAATCAAATTTTGCTCCGGCACAGACACAGAGTTTAATTTTATTCACAAGTTGATATCAACAATTGTTGAATATCTGTCATGAGCATGGTGGCATTATCTAACAAACTTTTTAAATGAAGAGAAAAAGTTGTCATTAAATTCCAGGACACCCTTGACAGATATTCAACAACTGTTGCTATCACCAGATGAAGAAAATTAAATTCTATGTTTCTAATAGAGAATTATTTATTTATTTTGGCCAAAAAAAGTTTTGCCATAAAAACTGCAAAAACACTTGCCTTTTTTTTTTTATCGCACCCCCTTTCATCCCACCTTAAAAACATTTCTAAGGAAGAGGGCAACATTTATATATTATGAACATATCTGAAACATTTTACTGATATATATATTTATATTTTTTTTTTGATAGCAACCAGTAGCATGGGAGTGTGTTGGTAGCACCCTTTCAAAAAACGTGGGCGCTTGCGCCCGCCTAAAATAAACCGTAAGTGTTTGCGCCTGTCAGCGAGTCAAAGCCTTGATACTAGCAACTGGGAATCATTAATAAGAGGACGTACATGACGTTTATTTTTTGATCGGTACTGCTTCAGAACTACTAGTATGAAGGAATGTTGGTAGGCTAGGTTAGGCTAGGTTAGGTTAGGTTAGATTAATCATTAAACTGATATCTCTTTTGTTGGGGGCAAAATTAAACAAAAATTAAATGTTTTTGAAAGGAAATATCATAAACAAGTTTTGTAAATACAAACATTTACCTTCCTTAGAACAATAAGAAGTATTAGAATATACAGTGGGCGCAAACACAGATGGTTATTTTTCCAAGGGCGCAAACACACACGGGTGCAACCAACACGTAGCCAGTAGTGTACCCAAGGGGGAGGGAGGCCTTAAGGGGGCTCAAGCCCCCCTTCTGTAGTTTGGGGATGTCCCGAGATCCACGCAGATCCGAAGAGAAAATAAAATGGGGTGATGGGGGGGCTGAGGTGGGGGTATATGACCAATTAAACATTGTGCATTGTGAGCAAAGAAAATATGAGGTGATCAGAAATAGTCTCTATATCAATCACCAAATGTATTTATTTAATAGGAGTGGACTATCTATCATGGAATGGAAGTGGGATATCTTCACGCTCAGAAAATATGATTCTTTGGTCAGTAGGATTAACACCTTACCTCTCTTATAGTCCAAGCATTAAATAATAAGATTATTGTTTAAAGCACTCAACAATTTTTTTCTTTTCTCTGCTCAGCAGTACGTAGCAAAAGATTGCAGTGAATTAATTTTTAGTTTAATTCAAATATAGTGGGCTTTGTTTGTTTCTAACTAAGCCTTTCTCTTAGCCTAGAACCACTTTATGGGTCATTTGAACATTCAAAGAAGTGTTATGTGACAATAACAGAGTCCTTATCTTCAACTTAAGCTTAAGCTTAGACTATGCTTCGCTTGGACTTTCCTTTTTAAATTACCCCTTTTATATATTCTTCCCCCTCCTACACCTCTCCCCTTTATCTCTCTTATTCTCTCTCGCTCGTTCTTTCTTACACTTTCTCAAGTGAGAGAGCTTCCTTTATTATTCCCCTCTTTTTTAATAATCATAAAATTTATATAATGAATGTAAAATTTAAGTGAAATTGAAAGTATTTAAAATTGAGCTTCGAAAAAAAAAAAGTTGTTAAGACTCTTGTCCCCCTGACAAAAGTATGTGCTGAGAAAAAAATTGGCTACATATCGTTTAATTCCAGGAGAAGATCAAGAAGCTTCGTGAAGACTGGCACTATGTGAAGAACCGAGGAGAGCCAATCAGCCAGCAGGTGTCGTCGCTTCCAGCCAATAAAGGGACGATGGTGACTACAAGTCCATTGGTTCAGAAGGCACCGTCCAGGTCCCCAGCGAATGCCAAACCTCGCGTCAGCACAGGTAGGGCCGATATTGGTTTATTAGATTGTACTTTGGTGGCAGACTGGTTGCGGTCAGAGCAAGGGGCATTTGATAACTTGCCCTCACGGTTGGTACGCTTTCAACCCGATCTGTACCACCAATTAGTATGGTCAGAGGCCTCTTTGGAAAAAACTTGCACTAAACAAATAAGATTTGAATCCTCTTGAAAATACTAGACTCTTGATATAAAGGACTGAGTTTGGATTTAGTAAATAATTTAGGATCTGTAGCCTTAAGATGATATACTTACAATTAAACAGCTATAGAGATCTGCTTCAGTGGCCGAGTGGTCTAAGGCGTCACTCTTGCAATAGACTAGACTGCCGAGGACTGTAAGATCAGTGTTCGATTCTGGTCAAGTGTATTGAGGGTGGTAAGTAGTTTTACACTCTCTCTCCACTCAAGTGCGGGTACACTTCCTCTAAATTGAACCTTCCTCATCCCTAGCACATTAATGTAATTAGTGCATAGATGTATAACCTGAATGGGTAGTGAGACCTTGTGATACAAAACTTGACATAAAACAAACAAATTGTCAGGGCCCTGTTAACTTTGTTCAAAACAGGACAACTGGCATCCGTGGCACAGTGGTGCCATCTGAGGGGACTTGTAGTAAACTCTGGGGCAGGAATAGCTCTTATCATCACTAGTCTGTGGATTTTAAAAACTCTCTGTGGTACGAATAACATGTGAAGGGGTTGGGGGAAGGGAGAGACATTCAAGGGGGGGGAGGTATCATGAGGTAATAGGGAGGTGATTATTGAAAATCGATTGTGATGATGAGGATGAATTTTTTTTTGGGGGGGGGGGGGGGGGGGGGGG